>CAUYQV010116383.1:0-32770 GCA_963574575.1 Galagoides demidoff
TGTGGTCCCAGCTACTTGGGAGGTGGAGGCAGGAGACTCGCTTGAGCCCAGGAGTTGGAGGTTGCTATGAGCTGTCATGCCATGGCACTCTACCCAGGGGGATAGCTTGAGGCTCCGTCTCAAAAAAAAAAAAAAAAAGAATGAGTGGCGCCTGTGGCTCGTGAGTAGGGCTCTGGCCCCATATACCGAGGGTGGTGGGTTCAAACCCGGCCCTGGGCCAAACTGCAACCAAAAAATAGCCAGGCATTATGGTGGGTGCCTGTAGTCCCAGCTACTCAGGAGGCTGAGGCAAGAGAATCGCTTAAGCCCAGGAATTAAAGGTTTCTGTGAGCTCTGTGATGCCATAGCACTCTACCAAGGGCACAAAAAAAAAAAAAGAACAGCAAGAAAGCAATCTTTTTGAGACAAAGTCTCACTGTGTCGCCCATGGTAGAGTGCCATGGCATCATTGCTCACAACAATCTCAAACTCTTGTACTACAGGCACCCACCACAATGCCCAGCAATTTCTAAAGACAGAGTCTTGCTCTGGCTCAGGTTGGTCTTGAACTCATGAGCTCAGGCAGTCCACCTGCCTCAGCCTCCCAGAGTGCTAGGATTATAGGCATGAGCCACTGCGCCTGGCCAGCAATCATAAATATGAAAAATTCTTTATGCTAAAAGGTTACCTACATGAACAAAAGAGAGAAAATAACTTGACTTCTCTTTAGAGGAAGCCAGCTAATGGGCTTGTGGGAAATTTGTCTCTGAGATAACAGTCACTATCAATATTCATAAAATAAAGTTATGTGAAGCCACAGAACACAAAATATATACAGGTCTTAGCAAATGTGACACGTGAATACATACAGGCACATGGATACACCCATGTAAACAAATGTGTGCTGGGCCTAGGCCCTGACAGCTGAGAGTATCACTCCTCCCCCAGGTAGCCTGGGCAGCTCCACTCCTCCCCTTGCCTATCCCAGCAAGTCTGCTACAGGGACTAGCACTGTCCTAGCTCTCCAAGGAAGGAGACTGCTCTGGGGACTGGGAATAAGAGGTAGCAATGCTGTTTTTCCTGAGGAGGGTCTAACCACCTACCCTTAGCCTCAACCCACTCTTGGGGCCTACTTCATGATCAATCCCTCAAGAAAGGCAGGCTGCACAAAGAACTCAGTGTATATCCCAACGCCACCCAAGGATGCCAGCACCCTGGTTCCTTTACAGGGCTATCAGAAGCCAAGCTCTTCCCCCTATGCTCACCTGCCCACCCTTGGGAGTCAAGCTATCACCTACCTCCTAGTAGAGTGGGTCACTGCCTCTTTCAGGCCTGCAGGTAGCAAATAGAAGAGAGACCTAACCCTGGCCTCCCCTGGGTGTCTCAGCAACATGCAACACTGGCTTCCAGGATAGTCTGGGAATTAATCGGCCAAGGAGCATGCTAGGCTGGTCCTATGGAACAGCTCTTTTCCCACCACCACTGCCATAAATAAATGGGACTTAGCTGGATGCTGAGGCCTGTGAGGTAGCCTCAGGCCAGCTGGCATAATAGATATCCCCTATGGTAAGGGAAAAAGTCCCCATAAGGTATCCTCTGCCAAGTACGCTGGGGAAGGAATATACCCTGCTTCCAATCTGGTGGAGGGGCAAAGGTTTGAGTGGGAGCTGTCCCTCTGATGACAGGGAAAAGGAAAGCAGCAGGCTAAATCACCCAGGGAGTTCTTCCCAGAGAGTTGCCACACACTGAGTCCATAGGAGCAGCCTGTAGCTCTACCAGAGTGAGGCCCTTGGGATGTCATGGGGTTGCATAAGGGCAGGAGTAGGGGACTCACTTCTGCAGCACCGCTTGCCATTCGCCAAGCCGGGCACTGATGGGGA
Source organism: Galagoides demidoff (assembly GCA_963574575.1). Classification (NCBI taxonomy): domain Eukaryota; kingdom Metazoa; phylum Chordata; class Mammalia; order Primates; family Galagidae; genus Galagoides; species Galagoides demidoff. The sequence continues at coordinate 1,860 of CAUYQV010116383.1, forward strand.
AGCAGTGGACAGTACCCTGGACCTTGGCACGCCACTCCCGCATGTAGTCCTCAATGTCAAACAGGAAGGGCTGCTGCCCGAAGTTGGCATCCACAATCTCCCCAGGTGTCTGTAGGCCTACAGTGGGGTAGAGGTTGGCCTAAGGAGAACAAAGTGTCAGTCAGGCCCTGAGGGCAGTGAGGCAGCAGGGCAGCAGGGCCTTGCCTCACCTCCCTGGCTCCTGCCAGTTGTACTAGCACTGAGCGAGATGCGGCAAGGCTGGAAGAGGTAGGGCAAAGCTCCATTCTGCCCACCTCCCTACCAGAGACATCATGCCCCAAAGCTAGAGTGGAGAAAGCAAAAGAAAGACAAGCAAGGCTCAATATGGAGAGCCTCCTGTCCTGCATCAGAGGCCACTGTGTCCCCATGGCCCAAGATCCTCCTTTGGAACTCAGCCAGGACACACAGAGGCAGGCTGGGCTCCATGACCCGGCAGATGTGCCCATGAAGGTCTGCTGCAAAGGTGGGTAACAGCTCCTCTCAGAAAGATCCAGGGCCAACAATCCCTTTGCCATAAAAAAAGAGGTATATGAGGGGGCAGGTAGGGATGAGGTGACTCAAGAAAGGAAGGGAGGACAGTCTGGCAAAAGGGAGTAGTGATTTAGACCCCCTGTGCTGACAAAGGGTAAGGAGAGGATACTGCCCTTCCTGTCAGAGGCTCCCTAAAGGGAAGGTTTTCTGGACATTGAAGTGGGCCTCCCTGCTTTCCACCTACCCCTTGCCATAACTAGCTTTTGCCAAGTCACTCCCTCTGCGTACTTCCTGTGGCTCCCCACTGCTACTGCCCAGAGCCTCAAAGCCTCCTCCCAGTGTCACTGTGATTGTCTTCCCAGGGCCCCCCAGCCCACTCTTTACCTCCCATTGTCAGGCCATGTGTCATTCCTGAGAATCATGTGCCTTTTTCCTGCACACTGGGTTCAGTCCATCATGAGCTCTGCACCTATAAAACCTCTCACTTCCTTCCTTTCCCTCCCATCCTCCACACCACAGGCAAAGCCCACCTCCTCTAACAAGCCAGACTGGAGGTTCTGACTATCATAGCCCACAGTGCCATTCCTGATGAAGCCCCTTTCTGTTACCCAGGCTGGACTGCAGTGACACAATCACTGCTATAGCCTCAACTCCTGGCTCTAGCAATTCTTCCACCTTAGCTTCTAGGTATACCATCATGCAGGGCCAATTTTTTTCATTTTTTAAGAGACAAGGTCTTGCTATATTGCTCAGATTGGTCTCAAACTCCGGGCTTCAAGCAATCTTCCTGCCTTAACTTCCCTTAGATCACCAGGGAATTTCCCGGGGCATCACAGGGATACTCAGGATCCCAAAGCAGGCACCAGAGTCAGTAAACCTTCCTTCCTTCCAGAACCCAGCCAGGGCACACAGAGGAAGGACAGGCTTGTGACATCCTGGATTGAGGTCCTGCATGTGACAAGGCCCATGATGCCTCACAATATAGAAGGACTGGGATATAGAAGGTAGGGGATGGCTAGAAGCAGGGTTGAGCCCTGAACTAAGCAAGCAGGAAATCTCATCCTTTTCCAAGATGAGAAAAGCTCACAAAGTTCTGCTCTCTAGCTTAGGGTGCCCTAAGGGGTAACAAACTACATCACCTGAAGCACTGGTATTCCTCAAGGACCACTCAAGGGACTGGGTTCCCTAACAGTTCAGGAACAATTCCCTGTACTCTGCACATCCCCCCAGTCCACTGGCTATAAGCTATAAGCAGCTGGCTCAGACCAGCTGGGCCTTGGAGTGACCCTCATTCCCCCACCTTACCCCCAGCCCCACAGCTGCCTTTGGAAATGTCACAAATTACTGTCACCTGCTAAGAGTCGTGTAGGCAGACCAGGCCTTGCTGCTGGAGAGAGAGGAAGGCCAGCAGAAACCCCCTACTGGGACCTTCAAGCTGACAGCACGGCACACATCCCTGCTTGGGGAAAGGGCCAGACTCCACACCCTGCACTTGCAGGTACCACCATGCCCCCACCCCACTCAACCCTCAACAGCCCAGGATGGGAGGACCCAAAAGTAGTACTTACCGGGAGATCTGTGAAGGCTATACCTGTTGGGGGAAAGAAACAGTCATGAGGCCATTAGACAGGGCTGGCCCCATGGTCTCCTCCACGTCCACAGGTCCATTGTGGAGACACTACAAGGGGCCTGGAAGTTTTTTAGACCCTGGCCTTCTCTTTGAAGAGTGGCCTGGCTGGAAGTGAAGTCAAAGGCTGAGGTATACCTATAGTTCTTCCACCTTCTCAAGAAAAGTCTGCTAGGAAGAACAAACCCAAATGATCTATCCCCTGAGATCCTTCTGGCCTGATCATGGAAACCTATCATGTATGCCAGATCATTCTCCATCACTTCATCTGATCCTCATACCAACTCTGGGGAGGAGGCTTTATCATCCCATTTAACAAATGAGAAAAGTAAGCTTAGAAGGTAAATGATTTTCCAACAGTCATAAAGCTAGCAGAAGTGGTGGAGCTAGCTTCATTCCTAGCCTGATGTCCCAGTGTCATCTTAACTTTTTGTTTATTTATTTATTTTTATTTTCTTGCAGTTTTTGGCTGGGGTGGGGTATGAACCCACCACCTCTGTTATATGGGGCTGGCACCCTACTCCTCTGAGCCACAGGCACTGCCCAAGTCCCAGTGTCATCTTTAAGCTGACACAGAAGTGGAGACAAGGAGGGTGGCAGCTACCCATCCCCAATTTGTGTTCAGAGTCCTCAGAGGTTCCGAGTTGGCAAAGCCCAGGTTAACAATGCCTGTGTACCCTCCAAACTCTCCTGCCAAAAGAAGGGGCTGTGTTTTCAGAGACCTTAGTCCTGAATTGGAAGTGAGGATGGTGAAGAGCAGTAGGACACCAAATATATGAGCGTGCCTGAGTAGGAAAGGGGATTCAGAATACCCACCCATGCTCAAAAGCATCCACAAACTGCAGATTGAGAAATGACTCAGGGCCAATACAGGCTCTCCCAAGGACTCACAGCCTTCTTGTTTTTAGATAAAATCTTTACATCTTCTACAAACTCCTGAGTGTTCAGAGATTTTCAAACTGCTAACATCTTAGAGGTCCCTAGGCTGATCCTTTGACCCCCACCCAGAAAAGAAAGTGAAACTCAGCAAGATAGAATAAAGGAGAGTCTGCAAATAGAGCTTCCAGTAAACTGGGGCCAGAATGAGTGTACCACGTGCTTTGCTGTCTCTGTTTAGGGCGCTAGACTGAATGCCCTAAAAGGAATCATTTAATCCTCAGGACAACCTTGGAAGATGCATACTGTCTCCAACAATAGTTTATAAGTGAAAAAGTGAAGGTGCAGAGGGACAGCTTGTAGTCTTTGCTGTGTTATTTTGTTCTTCAGTGAGGGAAGCTGATAAACCACATGGTCTGCTTGCCTGAGGTCACTTCTAAGCCCCATATGCAGAGGTAGCATGACTGACAAGCTGGCAGAAAGGAATTTGAAAGCTCCTCTGCAACCAAGATGAGACCCCAATGTTCACCCTCCAGATCCTCCTAGGAGGTGCCCTCATGTATCTCAGTGTGGCCAGGATGCTACTTACTCCCAGGCTCATGGAGGTGCAGAACCCTGGAAGAAGGGGGAGTTAGTTACCCAGGCTCTATCAGTTAACCTGCAGTGTGACCTTTGGCAAGTTACCCACCCTCTCTGAGCCTATCTGAAAAAAAGGGGATAATACTAATCCCTTGAACTCAAGGAATATAGGAGAAAATGAGACATTCTGTGAAAGCTGCCTCACACACTGTGGGATCTAGGTACAAGTTGGCTGCAGTTGTGCTGCACAGTGAGGTGACTGCCACACTTCAGACCAAGGGATGACCTGCCCAAGCTTGGCCAGCTCTGCCTTAACAGTGGCATGCAAGAAAGACAAGGGTCTGAGGTGCTTCTAGGAGAATTAGGAAAGAGGCTTCTCCAAACCCTATCACAATGGACAAGGGCAACACTGCTCTCCCAGCCCTGCAGGTCTCTATGAGCCTTTGTAAGGCCATTGTGATGACAAGATCTGACTTGCTTCACAGGAAAAAGGTCTAGGCAAAGATCCAGGATGCAAATGGGATAGCCAAACTTGCTGATAAGAAGCGCCTTGAGCCAAACACACACAGGTCAGGAGTCACTGAGGATGAAAATAAAAAGCCCTGTGAGACCACAGAGCTGTGTGAAAACACCCCTGACAGTACAGGGACAGCTGTGGGTAAGATGCAGCCATGTCTCCATCCACTCCTTACTTCCTCCTTCCACTGAGTTTTTTCTGGGGCCCCAGGAACCAGGCCCTGTAATAGGACTAATGAAACAGCCCCTGAAGGGCTTCTGAGTCCAGCTAGAGATGGCATGCAACTAATGACTGCACAGATAAATGACCAAAGGCACACAGGACATTGTGACAGAGGAAGAAGCATAGAGACCAGAATGAGAGAGGTCACTCTGCTGCCCTCAAGGGGACAGGGTTAGATTCTGAAGCACATTATTGATAAGGTGACTTGTGAAAAATTAGAGGGACATTAGAAGATTCATCAAAGAGTTTGTCACTCCAACTTCATTGTCTTTCCAATAAATTTCATAATCTAGAAAATAAGGGGGACAAGACCCAATACATTTTTCAGTAAAGTCTCAGTAATCTTTGTAAACAAGATAGAAAAACATAAGCTGGGCGCAGTGGCTCATGCTTATAATTCCAGGAGACTGGTATGGGTGAATCCCCTGAGCTCAGAAGTTTGAGACCAGCCTGAGCAACAGCAAGACCCCATCTCTACTAAAAATAGAAAAACTAACCGGACACTGTGGTGGGCACTTATAGTCGCAGCTACTCCAGAGGCTGAGGCAAGAGAATCGCTTGAGCCCAAGAGTTGGACGTTGCTGTGAGCTATGATGTTAGGGCACTCTAACCCAGGGTGACAGAGTGATACTCTGTGTCCAAAAAAAAATGCAAAAACATGAGTTTCAAGCTAATATAACTAAATGATTCTTTTGTTTGTTTCTTTGTTTGTTTTGAGACACAGTCTTACTGTGCCTCAGCCTAGCTCACAACAACCTCAAACTCTTAGGCTCAGGTGATCCTCTTGCCTCAACCTCCTGAGTAGGTGGGACTATAGGCACTAACCACAACACCCTGCTAGTTTTCCTAGTCTTATTAGAGACGAGGTCTCGCTCTTACTCAGGTTGGTCTCAAACTCCTGCACTCAAGTGCTCCAATAGCCTTAGTCTCCCAGAATGCTAGGATTATAGGCGTGAGCCACTTCACCTGGTCCAACTGATTCTTAAATGGCTGGGGTCTTCCTGGACAACCTCAACTACATACCAAAGGCCTCAAATTTAGCCTTGTCCCTCTGTGCTATTTATTTATTTATTTATTTTTTTGGGAGACAGAGACTCAAGCTGTCACCCTGGGTAGAGTACCATGGTGTCACAGCTCACAGCAACCTCCAATTCTTGGGCTCAAATGATCCTCTTGTCTCAGTTTTTCTATTTTTAGTGAAACAGAGTCTCATTTTTGCTCAAGTTGGTCTCAAACCTATGAGCTCAGGCAAACCTACTGCCTTCGCCTCCCAGAGTGGGATTACAGGGGTGAGCCACCTATTTATTTTTTTTAACTAGTTAATTAATTAATTTTTTACAGATAGAATCTTACTCTATCCCAGGTGGAGTGCCATGGCATCATAGCTCACACAGCAAACTCAAACCTCTGGGTTTTAGGGATCCTCTTGCCTCAGCTTCCCAAGAAGCTGGGACTATGGGCACTTGCCACAACACTCAGCTAGTTTCTTACTGTTTTTAGTAGAGATGGGGTCTCTCTCACTCTTGCTCAGGCTTATCTCAAACTCCTGGGCTCAATCAATCCACCTGCCTCAGTCTCCCAGAGTGCTAAGATTACAGGCATGAGCCACTGAGCTTGGCCTTTTTTTTTTTTTTTTAAAAAGACAGTACACCTTGCTTTGTAGCCATGGCTGGAGTGCAATAGTGTCATCATAGCTCTCAGCAACCTTAAACTCCTGGGCTCCTAGAGATCCTCCAGCCTCATCCTGAGGAATAGCTGGGGCTATACCTATATGCCACCATACCCGGCTAATTTTCTTCTTCTTCTTCCTTTTTTTTTTTTTGGAGACAAAGTCTCACTCTGTCACTCCAGTAGAGTATAGTCAGGTAGTGCTCATAGCAACCTAGAACTCCTAGGCTCAAGCGATCCTCCTGCCTTAGCTTCCCAAGTAACTGGGACTATAAGCATGTGCCATCACACCCAGCTAATTTTTTCTACTGTTTGGTAGAGATGGGTTCTCATTCTTATTCAAGCTGGTCTCCAACTCCTGACCTCAAGTGATCCTTCTCTCACCTCGACCTCCCAGAGTGCTAGGATTACAGGTGTAAGCCACTGCACTCAGCCTTCATTTTTGCTCAAGTTGGTCTCAAATTCCTGGCTTCAAAGTCGGGTGTTGTGGCGGGCACCTATAGTCCCAGCTAGTCGGGAGGCTAAGGCAAGAGAATCGCCTAAGCCCAGGACTTGGATGTTGCTGTGAGCTGCGTGACGCCACAGCACTCTACTGAGGGCAATAAACTGAGACTCTATCTTTACCAAAAAAAAAAAAAAAAAAAATTCCTTGCTTCAAGTGACCCTCATGCCTCAGACTTCCAAATTGCTAGGATTACAGATGTAAGCCACTGTGCCCAGCTTCTTTCAGTATTTTTAATCAGTAACTTCATGAAAACACACCTTTGTCAGGCTTGTTTCTTACTTCCTGCACCCATCACACTGCCTTACATCAGGCCACATGCCTCTTCCCCCTGGTCTTTACTCCAGGTCCTCCCTGGTGTCACCAAAAAGGCTTTTTCGTATGTTATTATGGCTAAGTTGCTGCTTGTTAATCACAAAAAGCCCAGAGGACCTCTGATGCATCTGACTCCAGCCTGTTTCCCTCCTGTACTAGTACAGCACTCACTCCTGTTTCAAGCAGCATCCTGATCAGACTTGGGGCTAGCCAAGTATTGGCCAGCTAATGGGCATGCAAACCATCATCACTGTCAACTATGTACTTGGGCCCCTCAAACTTCTCACCCACTGCCAAACCCTGCTCCCACAACTGCCAAAGGGGCAGGAAAACTAGTGGAGTGTTGTGGTAAGTGCCTATAGTCTCAGCTACTCAGGAGGTTGAGGCAAGAGGATCACCTGAGTCCAAGAGTTTGAGGTTGTTGTGAGCTAGGCTGAGGCCACAGCACTCTAGCCTGGGCAACACAGTAAGACTGTGTCTCAAAACAAACAAATGCAGGACCAGGATACTGCTGCACTCTCAGCACCCACTCTGGGCTTTGTAAACACTGCTGAATGGACGGATTAACAAAGGGCAAGCCCCTGCTACCCTCCATTCACCTTAAAGGGCTTCAAAGCCTGGAAATGGCTGTGGTTCCCCAGAGCTCAGCAGAGGCTCTGTGACACTGCTTTGACTTTAAGACCTGTTCCGAGCCTCTCACCAACCAAAGTGGCTCCATAGGGCAGATCCTCCAAGGTCCCCCATGCACCCACCAAGGCTGTGGCCATTCTTGGTGTAGAAACAGGTGCCATTGATGAGGTTGACACAGCAGCCGATTACATCTCCTGTGGTGAATGTGGGACCATAGGGCTGGCCAGTCCCTGAAGAGCAGAAGGAATGCCCATCATCGCCATGGTAGCCATAGGAATGTTTGTCCCAACCTGCGAGGGAAGAGAGAGCAGCAATAGCTGAGTAGGTCTTTGAGAGGGGTGCAGGAAGCCCACCTACATCTCAGCCCCTCTGCCCAGCATAAGCCCACTTTAGTCCAGCACTCTTGGCCTTGCACAAAGGCAGTAATAGACAGGGCCTGGCTATATACCCAGCAGGTCACCAGCACCAGAGGAGCTGGGGCACCGGACAGAAGAATGATCCCAACTATGGTTAACAGGAACCCAAATCAGTGACATGGAAAGGAAACATCAGAAGGCAACACAACAAAGAGGTGGTCAGGAGAAGTCTTGTGAAGGAGAGGGGGCAAGAACTGATATTGGAAGTATATCACAGTGGCTTGCTTAAAATGTTTTTTAAATTGAGGAATAATTTACATAAATAAGATTCTCTTGGCTTGGCACCTGTAGCTCAGTGATTAGGATGCTGGCCACATACACTGGGCTGGTGCGTTGGAACCTGGCCCAGGCCTGCTAAACAATGATAACCTACAACCAAAAAATAGCTGGGCCTTATGGCCAGTGCCTCAGCTACTTGGGAGGCTGAGGCAAGAGAACTGCTTGAGGTTGCTGTGAGCTGTGACACCACAGCACTCTACCAAAGGGAAAATAGTGGCAATCTGTCTCCAAAAAAATGTACGTGATTGTATTACTACTACCACAATCAAAACAGAGCATTACTCAAGCATAAACTGAAGTTTTTTTAATTAGGATTCTAAAAGGAAGAAAGTAAAATGTACAAGTTTAATAAAAAGGGCTTTCCATTTTGAAATAAAAAAAAAAAACATAACATTACTCTAAGAAACTTCCCTACTGGCTCTCTGCACTCAATCTGTTACACCTACCCCCAGCCCCTGCCAACACCAATCTGATTCGTTCCTATAGTTTTGCCTTTTCCAAAATTTCATAGAAACAGAATCATACAACGTGAGGTGTCTTATTTGTTTCTTGCACTTAGCATAATGCATTTGAAGAGTCATCCATGTGTTAGAAGTCAGTATTTCCTTCCTTTTTATTGCTGAGTAGTCCACTTTATGAATATACCACAGTTTGTCTATCCTTTGACCAGTTGACATTTGAGTCATTTCAAATTTTTAGCTATTATAAATAAAGCCAACAAATATTTGCATAGAGATCTTTGCTCATATATGTTTTCATTTCTCTTGGGTAAATACTTTTAAGAGTATTGCTGGGTCATAAGATAAGTATATGTTTAACTTGATAAGAAACTGCCAAACTGTTCTCCAAAGTGGCTGTGCTATTTTGTATTCCTACCAGCAGTGTCAGAGTTCCATATCCTCGCTAATAATTGGTAGTCTTGGTTGTTCACATATTTTTTTCTTGTACCTTTTTTACTGGGTACATAGTGATTTTATTAATATCATTATAGTTTTAATTTGCATTTCCTGAATAACCAAGGGCGTTGAGCATTTTTCATGTATTTATTTGCTATCTGTTTATTAGAAAATTATTTGTCTACTCAAATATTTAACCCATTTTTATTGGGTTATCATATTGAGCTGTAAAGTTTCTTGACACATTTTGTCAGTATTTTCCTCCCGTCTGTGGCTTGTCTTCCTTTTTTTTTTTTTATTGAGACAGAGTCTCACTTTGTCACCCTCAATAGAACATGGCATCATAGCTCACAGCAACCTCAAACTCTTGGGCTCAAGCAATTCTCTTGCCTCGGCCTCCCTAGTAGCTGAGAGTACAGACACCTACCACAATGCCTGCTATTTTGTTTGTTTGTTTAACAGGCCCAAGCTAGGTTCAAACCCACCAAGACCAGAGCATGTGGCCAGCATCCTAACCCATTGTTGGTGGTGCCCAGCCATTGTCTTCATTTCTTTTTTTTAATTTTTTTTTTTTTTTTTAGAGATAAGAGTCTCACTTTATCATCCTCAGTACAGTGCTGTGGTGTCACAGCTCACATCAACCACCAACTCCTGGGCTTAGGCAATTCTTTTGCCTCAACCTCCTGGGAGACTCCAAGTAGCTGGGACTATAGGCAATCACCACAACGCCCAGCTATTTTTCTGTTGCATTTTGGCTGGGGGCAGGTTCAAACCTGCCACCCTCAGTATATGGGGCTGGCTCCCTACTCACTGAGCCACAGGTGCTACCCAATTCTTTAAAATTTTAACTTCTGGCTGAGCATCTACAGCTCAAGTGGCTAAGGCACCAGTCACATACACCAGGGCTGGTGGGTTCGAATCCAGCCCAGGCCTGCCAAACAACAATGATAACTACAACAAAAAAATAGCCGGGGGTTGTGGTGGGTACCTGTAGTCCCACCTACTTGGGAGACGGAGGCGAGAGAATCGCTTAAGCCCAAGAGTTGGAGGTTGCTGTGAGCTGTGATGCCACAGCACTCTACCTAGGGCAACAGCTTGAGGCCCTGTCTCAAAAAATAAATAAATAAATAAATAAATAAAATGTTAACTTCCAATTGTTTCTCACTATTATCTCAAAATAAAATTCATTTTGGAGGTAGAGAATGGGGTCCTTTCCTTTTTTTTTTTTTTTTTTTTTGAGACAAAGTCTCACTATGTCGCCCTTGGTAGAGTGCTGGGGCTTCACAGCTCACAAAACCCTCAAACACTTGGGCTTAAGTGATTCTCTTGCCTCAGCCTCCCAAGTAGCTGGAACTACAGGCGCCCACCACAACACGCAGCTATTTTTGGTTGCAGTTGCCACTGTTGTTTAGCTGGCCCAGGCGAGGCTCAAACCTGCCAGCCTCTGTGTATATGGCCGGAGCATTACTCAGTGAGCTATGGGCAGTGAGCCAAGGTTTCTTTGTTTCTTTTTTAGGTGATAAAGATGTTCTAAAATTAAATTACAATAAAAAAATAAAATTAGATTACAATGACAGTTACACAATTCCTTAAATATGCTAAAAACCACTGAATTGTATACTTTTATTTATTTATTTATTTTTAGATGGAATCTCAAGCTGTCGCCCTGGGTAGAGTGCTGCGGCATCACAGCTTACAGTAACCTCAAACTCTTGGGCTTAAGCAATTCTCTTGCCTCAGCCTCCCAAGTAGCTGAGACTACAGGTCCCCACCATAACACCCGGCTGTTTTTTGATTGCAGTTGTCATTGTTGTTTGGCAGGCCTGGGCTAGATTCAAACCCCCCACCTCCAGTATATATGGCTGGTGTCCTAACCGCTGAAGCTATAGGCACCAAGCCCATGAATTTTACACTTTAAATGGGTGAATGGTGGGCAGACAGATCAGGAATAAAAGAGAAAAAAAAGTTTAATTTATGAAAATTAAGAAAATGGATGTATGATATGGTATGTGCATTTTACCTCAATAAACCTATCAAAGATATATATGTGTGTGTGTGTACATATGTGTCTACATATATGCAGCATTTCATTTTTATATATTCACTGGTATCCTGCAACTTTGCCAAACTCACCAATTAGTTCTGATAGCTGTTCGGAAGATTCTTTGGGTTTTTTCTAAATATAGATGATTATAATGTCTGAGAATAGAGTTATTTCTTCCTTTCCAATCCTTATGCCTTTTATTGCTTTGTCCTGCCTTGCCATACTGACTAGATCCATGGATACAACGATGAACAAAAACCATAAGAACAGAAGTGAGACCTTTGAGTATATCAAGGTTTTATTCGGGGGGGGGGGGGGGGGGGAAAAAAGGTAAATATTAAAAAAGGTTTTAAAATAATGTAAAAAGGCCTAAAGGCAGGTAGGAAGGGTGGGGAGCTGCAGAGGGGTCCTGCCTGACTAAGAAACAAAAAGGGGGCTCAGCGCCTGTGGCTCAAGTGGCTAAGGCGCCAGCCACATACACCTAAGGTGGCGGGTTCAAATCCAGCCTGGACCCGCCAAACAGTAATAATGGCTGCAAGCAAAAAATAGCCAGGCATTGTGGTGGGCGCCTGTGGTCCCAGCTACTTGGGAGGCTGAGGCAGGAGACTTGCTTGAGCCCAGGAGCTAGAGGTTGCTATGAGCAGTGAAGCCATTGCACTCTACCCAAGGGGACAGCTTGAGGCTCTTTCTCAAAAAAAAAAAAAAAGAAAAGAAAAGAAATAAAAAGTGAGCCCACAGGGCCATGGCAAGCCCAGGACCCACACAGGGTGCTGAGCTGACAGGCAGGTCTACTCCCCAGGGAGCCCCTCTAGGCAGCTTCTCAGCACCTGCCTGCCTCCTCAGGGTATGAGCAGCATGCCCACATGCTTAAGCACATCCCTCCCATCACAACGGCTGACATACTCCCCTGGAAGGACAAATCAGTGGGTGCTAGGCACTGGATGGCAGAGTTTGATCAATCACAGCAGATGTGTACCTATGGGCAGGGCACAGGCACAGATGTGAGCAGGCTATGAGCAAATGTGTCAGGATGAGAACACATGGATGACAGGGCCACAGGTTAACAAAGAAGGTAGAAGGCATGACTGGAGAGATGAAGCAGACCGAATCCTAAGCCCAAACTTTCTGTATTTGGACCAGTGAGTTCAAGAGCAAGTTGCCCCTTATAATCACAGCACCCATCCCAGGCCTTGTGTACCCTGAGCTTTCATGCCTTTTAGCCAGGAAGCCTCTGGTTAAACAAAGATTCTCCAGGCTAAAGCTGAATGGCCCTCAGAGGTGGGTAGAGGGCCCAGAGTCCTGATGTCCCCTCATGTATCACAGGTAAACCATTGTAGGAACTGCTCCAAACTGCCTTTAGAAGGGAAAAGTCCTATACCTGGAGGCAAGCTCAGTTCTCGTCTTCCCAATTTCCAAGACATGGAACTGCCTGGCTTAGGAGACAGGTTGCTGGTCTGAGCATCCTAAGGCCGCCAGGCAGTGGGAGAGGCCTTCCTAATACTAGTGGGCATACAAATCAGTTGATATCAGGGAAATAACTCTTTTAGGGTACAGTGATGCCCATTCACCCACCAAGAAGCAGGCTGATAAGGCTACCCCAGTCAAGGCCTCTCCTTGGGCATCAACTCAGAAGGTCCTATGGCTCCCGAGAGTAGCAGCTGTTCCCCTGGTCTGTAGAAGCCTACAGATGAAGGGCAGCCAACTGGACAGCAGTGAAGAACAATTATCCCTCTAGCTCTGGCTCAGACTATGTATGCTTAAAGGCCCTGGTATCCCCACCAGTTTCCTCAACTCAAGATCTATATCCATGGGGCCACACCAGCCACAGTACAATCTTCTCCTTCCCCTACTCCATCCCTTGCATGGAGATTTCTCACATGGAAGACAGTAATTGACCATAATTATTATTAGGAGAGTACCACATAACTGTGTCTGTGTGGCACAATAAGAATTACCAGGAGTGGCTTGGCGCCTGTGGCTCAAGTGGCTAAGGTGCCAGCCACGTACACCTAAGGTGTCGGGTTTGAATCCTGCCGGGGCCCACCAAACAACAATGACGGCTGCAACCTAAAAAAAAAAAAAAAAAAGCCAGGCGTTGTGGCGGGCGCCTATGGTCCCAGCTACTTGGGAGGCTGAGGCAGGAGACTCACTTGAGCCCAGGAGTTGGAGGTTGCTGTGAGCTATGATGCCACAGCACTCTACCCAGGGGAACAGCTTGAGGCTCTGTCTCAAAAAAAAAAAAAAAGAATTGCCAGGAGTCTGGGATGCTGGAGGACAGGGTAGGGCTCTCTTCAATGCTGCTTGGTCAGTAAGCACAGCCTGCCCTAAAGCCAAGTCCATTGCTTATGTAGCCATGGGAGCCCAATGCCCAGAAAAGCCACTGCCCATTCCAACCCTCCCCCAAGAGTCTTCTGGGTCTCCCAGAACTATGCCTATAGGCTAGTGGTGCCCACTAGGTCTACCCCTTATGCCAAGGCATCATGATCCAATCTCAATGCCTGCCTCTTTAAGTCTCCCGTAAAATATTTTGGCCTCCCCTACCATACTGCCCATATTCACTGTCCACCGTCCACTACCTGGTGCCTCCCAAGCCTCTTCCATCAGCAGTCACTATTCCTAGGACTATCCCTGCCCCTTCTCCCCAAAACTATTAGCTCCTTGGAGCAGGGGCCACATGATCTCTTGACCAGCTCCCCCAGTGTACAGTATATCTGCACTTCTCAGGAGTCTGAGAAGTGTTCTACGTCAGTACATAAGAACACATATATGGGGGGGCACCTGTGGCTCAGTGGGTAGGGCACTGGCCCCATATATGGAGGGTGGCAGGTTCGGATCCAGCCCCAGGCAAACTGCAACAAAAAATAGCCAGGTGTTGTGGCAGGCACCTGTAGTCACAGCTACTTGGGAGGCTGAGGCAAGAGAATCATCTAAGCCCAGGAGTTGGAGGTTGCTGTGAGCTGTGATGCCATAGCACTTTACCCAAGGGGACAGCTTGAGGCTCTGTCTCAAAAAAAAAAAAAAAAACCTAACAATAACTTGGCCATTTGATTTATCAAAACTTATGAAATCACCAGGAAGAACCATTTCCTACTTAATTGGTGACTCAAGGCTATTTGGGAGATATTTTTGTCCCAGTGTATGGGAGTTTACAACCATTAACAAAACAATAGATGCCTAAATTTTCAAAGGCTTAAAATAAAAATTTAAGTACCTTTCTTCAAAAATATATATTTTGACAAAAGTAGCATAGAACTTTTAGATTTTAAACTCTGCCTATAAATAAACTTTTTTTTTTTGCAGCTTTTTTTTTTTGTCTGGGGCTGGGTTTGAACCTGCCCTCAGGCATATGGGGCTAGCACCCTATTCCTTTGAGCTACAGGCGCTGGCCCTATAAATAAACATTTTTAATTTACAAAACCAAAGAGCTCAATAAAACCTAAAAATTTATTTAGGGTCAATTCAAGATTCACCATCATCTTAGTAGGGCTGGAAAAGAGATTAGATTTTCTTATTTTCGGCGCCTGTGGCTCAAATGGCTAAGGCATCAGCCACATACACTTGAGCTGGCGAGTTCGAATCCAGCCTGGGCCCACCAAACAACAATGACAGCTGCAACCAAAAAAAAAAAAAATAGCCAGGCATTGTGGCGGGCGCCTGTAATCCCAGCTACTTGGGAGGTGGAGGCAGGAGACTCGCTTGAGACCAGGAGTTGGAGGTTGCTGTGAGCTGTGACCTGTGACACCATGGCACTCTACCCAGGGCGACAGCTTGAGGCTCTGTCTCCAAAAAAAAAAAGTTTCCTTATTTCTTTCAATGATTTATCAATTTAAGTAGATTTGTCCAAAGGAAGAAAATGCACAGTAGCCACAGAAGGCTAAATAAGGCTCACCAAAGATGTCTATGACCTAATCCCCACAACCTGTGACTATGTCACCTTCTATGGTTAAAAAGGATTTTGTAGAAGTGATCAAGTTAAAGCTTTTGACATGAAGATTATCCAGATGGGCGTAATGCAATCACAAGGGTTCTCATAAAATGGCAAGTGCTACACCAGGGGCTTTGAAAGATGGAGGAAGAGGTCAGGAATCAAGGGCCACAGGCAGCCTCTAGAAGCTAGAAATGAGAAGGAAATGGGTTCTTCTCTAGAGCCTCCAGAAAGAATATAGCCCTGTAAACACCCTGACTTTACAACTTCTGTTCTCCAGAACTGTAAGAAGATTATTTCAAGTCACTACTACCCTTGTTACAACACAACAGGAAACTAAGATGGTGCTCTGTGGTTACAGAAGCTATTGAACATCTGGAATTAGCAGTGCTACAAAGTGATGCCTCAGCTCCCTATCTCCTGTTCCTCCATGTGCTATGAAGTTAAAAGTGAGTTCAGGCTCGGCACCTGTGGCTCAATTGGCTAAGGCGCCAGCCACGTACACCTAAGGTGGCGGGTTCGAATCCCCAGCCTAGCCCGCCAAACAACAATGGCTGCAACCAAAAAATGGCCGGGCGTTGTGGCGGACGCCTGTGGTCCCAGCTACTTGGGAGGCAGAGGCAGGAGACTCGCTTGAGCCCAGGAGTTGGAGGTTGCTATAAGCTGTGATGCCATGGCACTCTACCCAGGGGGATAGCTTGAGGCTCCATCTCAAAAAAATAAAAAAATAAAAGTGAGTTCAAGAAAATCACAGACTTGCAATGTACCTCTGAAGTTATCTTCTTATGGCGGATACTTTTTCCTAAGAGCCTATGTGTGTATATGAGATGTGTACCTTGTAAGTATGTGTATATAAATATGTGTGCAAAAAGGCAGTTTGGGGTGAAAAACAGAATATTTTATGGCTTATGGCCATGGTGCTATCTTCCTATGCTCTGGAAAGGACAAACACCATCCACTTGCTACCAAATAATTAACAAAGGACTACTCATCTCCTTAGACTCTGATTTCTTCTCTACAAAATGGTAGGGGAAAGATTAGCCACTATTGTCCAAGGGCTCTAGATATCTACTCCTAAGAAATATTCCACGATTCCAATCTACAGACAAATACAGTAAACTCCCCACAAGGGTTGAGAAACTAAGGCATTGAAGGGCTAAGGGAAGGCCTGCAGTCTTGTGGATAATACTCTCAGCTCACTTCTTTCTTCTGGAGACACCCAGGTAAGCACCAACCAGGTATCTGCAATGGTTAAGCCACTTCCTCCTTCCTGAGGTGGTACCCAATCCAATCACGTAGCACTAATGCTCAGTGAACCACCCTTCCCAATCTCCCCTCAGCCCCAACTCCTTCCTCTTCTGACATCCCCTTCCCCACTCCTGCTCTTTTTTTTTTTAGAGACAAAGTTTCACTTTATCACCCTCGGTAGAGTGACATGGCGTCATAGCTCACGGCAACCTCCAGCTCTTGGGCTTTGGCGATTCTCTTGCCTCAGCTTCCCAAGTAGCTGGGACTACAGGCGGCCGCCACAACACCCAGCTATTTTTTTGTTGCAGTTTAGCTGGGGCTGGGTTCGAACCTACCATCCTCGGTGTATGGGGCCGGTGCCCCACTCACTGAGCCATAGGTGCCACCCACCCCACCCCTGTTTTTGAAGCCAAGGTGAGCAATTTTCTAAACATTACCCCAGAACTATGAACAGGTACCCCTCTCTAGGTGGGCCTACTGAGAGGCTTCAAATGTGAAGTAAGAGTTGTCACCTTTACCATAAGGGCAGACAGTTGACTCAGAAGGTAGTGGGATGTGAGAGCCAGAGGAGATCAAGGGGACATAGTTGCCTGGGTGAGGGACAAAGAGATGGTTGGGGCTACACAATAGGGAAAGCACTCTAACAAAAAAATGCCACCCAACTAACCATTCTTCCCTCTCCAAAGAGACTAAGACTTATCACTTTCAGTGATAGGTGACTGGCCTCGTGCCCACACAAAAAAGCCCATACCCAGCCATGTCAGGCACCTATCAGATGCCAGTACAAGGAGAAGCCAAGCCACATTGGGGCCAGGAGGCAGAAAGCCCCAGGTGCCCAGTTTAGAGGTTCTGGCACCACCCACTTCCCCTGCATCATCAATCACATGAAAAGTCAAAGTCATAGAAGCCTCAGGGTGGCTGAGGAAATGGTTCACCACTTTGGCATTCCCAGATGCTATCCTTGCTTACAGTGCCCTAGAGGTGGATGACTCTCTACAGGGTGCCAGGGGCTCTAGTATGATCATGCCAAAAGCCCACTCACACAACTCCCATCTGCCAGGACACATCTAGGAACTTGGGCCCAGGGCATCTAGGAATGGAGAGGGTTCCTACTGCCAAAAGGAAAGGTTTCTGCATCATCAGCACATTAGCTAGGAACTCTGCAAGGGCCTGGTATTGTGTCTGCCCACGAGGTTCTATGCTGGCCCATGGCTAACCAGCACACAGGGGCTAGCCCTCATAAAGCCACCTGAGCATTGGCCACCAAACCACTCACCTCCCCCTAACAAATGGGTCCAGTCATCACTATAGTTCCCTACTTGAAATTCTCCTTCAAGGATGGTGAGAGGATTAAATGAGAAAATGTGCGGAACACAAGCCTACTCAGGAGACACCCCCTGATGAGATTCCTTCGCCATCTTGAACATCAGCTTTGTGGTCAAGCCTGGACACTTTGAATTTCCTGCTCTCTCCTTCCCTGAAAGAGTGGGCAGAGATGGAGCTGGTCACTAGCCACTTCTCCCAACAAGTCCATCAATAGCAGGCAGCCCAGCTGGGCATGGTGGCTCATGCCTGTAATCCTAGCATTCTGGGCGGCCAAGGAAGGTGGATCACCTAAGTTTAGGAGTTGGAAACCAGAGCAAGAGTGAGACCCTATCTCTACTAAAAATAGAAAAACTAGTTGAGTGTTGTGGTGAGTGCCTGTAGTCCCAGCTACTCAGAATCCTGACACAAGGGGACTGCTTGGGCCCAAGACTTTGAGTTTGCTGTGAACTAGGATACCACAGCACTCTACCCAGGATATAGAGTGAGATTTTGTCTCAAAAAAATAAATTAAAAAAAATAGCAGGCAGCCCCAGAGGTGTTCTACTCTTGCTTGTTCCTAGTTTCCTGGGGAGGCTACCTGACCTTTGGAGGACTTGGTGGAGTTCAGTAGCCATGCCCAGTGATTCTCAGAATGTCACTCTCGGCTTGGCGCCTGTAGCACAGCGGTTACAGCACTGGCCACATGCATCAAGGCTGGCAGGTTCGAACCCAGCCTGGGCCTGCTAAATAACAATGACAACTGCAACAAAAAAATAGCCAGGCACTGTGGCAGGCACCTGTAGTCCCAGCTACTTGGGAGGCTGAGGCAAGAGAATCGCTTAAGCCCAAGAGTTTGAGCTTGCTATGAGCTGTGGTGACAGCACTCTATGGAGGGCGACATAATGAGACTCTATCTAAAAAAAAAAAAAAGAATGTCACTCGCTCTTGAGGCTGGCTATGGAGGGAAAGGTGCAGGCCTGCCATGACCAAGTACTTGAGCCTTGAGCTGCTGTGGAGAGAGCCCATGTGCCCTGGGAGAATGCATCATGGCAGGGCTGCTCGAAAAGGGTGATAACTCACACAAAGCCATTACTCTCCATAAAGCCAACACACAGATGCTTTCCCTATAACCACACATATCTTGAAAAATCTGATAGGATCCACCAGTTGGAGTAGCCTGACCACGGATAATGGGAAAGCAAAGGCAATATTTTCATTCAGCAAATGCTGCAGGATGGCATAAGAGAACACTGTCATGGTACTTCCATGGCTCTTCCTTGAGCTTTTGGAACCAAGAAATAGGATCAGGGCAGTGCCTGTGGCTCAGTGGGTAGGGCACCAGCCCTATATACCAAGGGTGGTGGGTTCAGACCTGGCCCCGGCCAAACTGCAACAACAAAAAAACCAGCTGCCCATTGTGGTAGGAACCTGTAGTCCCAGCTACTCAGGAGTCTGAGGCAAGAGAATCACCTAAGCCCAGGAGTTGGAGGTTGCTGTGAGGTGTGACGTCATAGCACTCTACTGAGGGGGATAAAGTCAGACTATCTCTAAAAAAAGAAAAAAGAAATAGGATCAATGCAACCCCTGAGGCTTCTGGCAGCCTCAGGAGGGTCTTCTCTTCATGGTAGCTCAGCATGGAAGCCATAGAAAAGGGGGAGGAGAAAAAGGCTTGCCTCTGTAGGTAGCTAATGACACCAGGGCTGACAATAAGTAGGGCATGTCTTCCCCACTAGCATCTAGGCCCACAACTGAGACAGAGCCCAGGTGTCAGTTTGAAGCTATAAGCAGGGTGAGGGACAATGTAGCTAACACCTGCACAGAAAAGGGACTGTCCACAGATTATACCCTCCCCACCCAAAAGAAATAGATTCCTGATGGCCAGAGAGGTCCAGGGCCAGAATGGGTCTAGCTGGGTCTAAATAGGATATGGTTTAGAAGGAATTAGGCCTACCTAGAAAGGTGACCTGCCAACGACACCTGTAACTCAGTGGGTAGGGCACCAGCCACATATACTCAGGCTGGCAAGTTCGAACCCAGCCCAAGCCAGCTAAACAACTATAACAACAACAAAAAATAGCCAGGTGTTATGGAGGGCACCTATATTCCCAGCTACTTGGGAGGCTGAAGCAAGAGAATCGCTTAAGCCCAAGAGTTAGAGGTTGCTGTGAGCTGTGACGCTACAGCACTCTACAGAGGGCGACATAGTGAGACTGTCTCAAAAAAAAAAAGAAAGAAAGAAAGAAAAGTGACCTGCCAATATCTTAGGCCCCCACAGGACAAGCTGGGTCCAGGCTAAAGCAAGCTAAGTATTAAGGAAAGGGGTGGCTCTAACCCATAGCACTGGGCTGCAACCTCAGCCTGTAGGATGTGAGGTCTCTCTTCTAGGGTTGGGTTTGGCTTTTGCTTGTTTCTCTCTGAGTTCTTTTCATAACCCTGGGGAAAGTCAGTGAATGTGTGTGACCTCTGTGTTTTGCACACATCCTCAGAGCCTAAAAGACAAGCCTGTGTAAAATTTTTCCTAAAAGGAGTCCCAGAAGTGTTACTAAAGTGTTTCCAGGGTCCTCTGGATACAGATCCCCTCTACCTAGCACCAGGAAGGTTAGACTGAACGTTACCAATCTCCACTGTGCTCAACTCTCATGAGGACCCAGCCTCACCAGTGGACACTTGAGAATCTATTTTCAGAGACTGATAAACTCAGGTTTCAGAACTGGTTCTTCTGCTGTCGATGAAACCTCTTATCTCAAAGGATTTAACTTGCCCTGAAAAATTCAGTGTTAAGGCCAGAATTTTTACCTCTATAAAACAGAGATGAGAGCTAGTATTTGGAAGAAGAAAACAGGAGAGTATAGATTAAGAATTCCCATGCCCAGGAATAATCATTTCTAGATCTCACCAAATTGTCTCGCTTCAAAAAGGCTGCCGAGCAGCACTGGATCTCTGTGGGTGAAGAAAGAAGCCCACAGAAAAAGAACACAGGGGTGGCTGGCCATAGGGCCAAGTGCAGGGCTAACCCAAGGAAAATAGCAGGGAAGCAGAGGGACCCTTACAAGTGGGCTTCTTAGTAGGGACCACACTGGGTCCTCCAGCACTGACACCATTAACCTCCAAGTTACCCACCAGCTATCTACCCCTGGGGCCCAACTGGTAAACTCATCCTGTGTTCTGGACTGTCCTAAAGAACATGTTGCCCTTCAGAGCTACAAGACTGCTGAGTATCTACTTCCCCACTCCCATCCAGGTCATTTTCCTAGGATACCTCGGACAGAGAAAGGACAACAGGAGACAGCACCATAGCTCAGTGGGTAGGGTGCCGGCCACATACACCAAGGCTGGCAGGTTCAAACCCGGCCCAGGCCAGCTAAACAACAAAGACAACTACAACAACAACAAAAAGATGGGTGCCTGTAGTCCCAGCTACTTGGGAGGCTGAGGCAAGAGAATCACTTATGCCCAAGAGTTTGAGGTTGCCATGAGCTATGATGCCACAGCACTTTGCCAAGAGCAACATAGTGCCACTCTGTCGTTTCCCCCCCTCAAAAAAAAAAAGGACAACATGAGAAAAGCAGACGGACTGAGGAGCACCAGATACACAGCCCAAGTCTCTCTTCCCACAGTCCTGGTTCTGGGCAGCTGCTTCAGGGACTTTCCCAGCTGACCCCTTTTCCAGGGAGGGTTGCCTGGAGGCATGCTACTGGCCTGAATTACAGGGTGACAACCAATGGGCTCCTTCCTTCCATCAGCCTCCGTCAGGCACTGACTTATATAGTAGTGCCCATAATCAGGCCAGAGGAGTTGAGACCTATTCCCAGGTGCTCCACTGCAATACCAAGAAGCCCAGCAGGGCCCTCAGGGCTCCACTCATCCAGCTGAAGAGAAGCATGGCTTCCCTCACAAACCAAGCAGCCCCATGGCAGACTCCCAAGAAGCATTATAGGTCCTGGGATGAAAAATGCTTCAGAGAGAGGTGGTGGTTAATGATGGTCACTGTGGGGGTTGATCACCTGTGTACAACACAGATCTCAGCCTATTTGCAGGGGGACAGAAGCAGTGGCTATTTGGCAGGTATAGATAGAACAGCATATGCCAATAATCTCTAAGACAGCCACTGCACAAAGCCACCTGCTACTAGTTTTTGTTCCAAGCAGATACTGCATATTCTGCACTCTTAGGAGGAGAGAGAGGAAGGATCTCAAACACTCTGTAATTTATTTTCAGTGCTTGCCACATGGGCAGGGACCAGACTCTAACCTCATGAACCCGGGACAAACCCCTTGTGTTCTGCCCTGATCCCTGCTATCAGCGGTTCCTTTCCATGGCATAAGCAGATGTGAAATATCAGCTGTTTGCAGAATGTGTCCTATCTAGTAGTAGCCACCTTCTGCTGGGCCAATACTTGCAACAGCCCACTCAGAGAAGGCTTGGGAAGGGAAGCTCTATGAAAGGAAAAGATACCCACTTGATTATGACCATCCTATAGAAGGAAAGCAGACACTCCCACCCTCCACACATATATCCCTCCCCTCCTCTCCCTCCCACTAAAGGCCAAGGTGTGGTTGCCGGGTACCACCCACTTCAAGAATTATGCCCCCATCCCCAATCTCTGGCTGTGGTTCTTCCAGCTCTTCCTTTTCTTTCTTTCTTTTTTTTTTTTTTGAGATAGAGTCTCATTATGTTGTCCTCAGTAGAGTGCCATGACATTGTAGCTCACAGCAACCTCAAACTCTTAGGCTTAAATGATTCTCCTGCCTCAGCCTCCCAAGTAGATGAGACTACAGGCACCCGCCATAATGCCCAGCTGTTTTTTTGTTGTAGTAGTCACTGCTGTTTAGGAGGTCCAGGCCAGGTTCAAACACTCCAGCCTCAGTGTATGTGACCAGTGCCCCACCTACTGAGCTACAGGCACTGAGCCCAGCTCTTCCTTTTCTAACAATTACAATCAAAGGAAGTATGCCTCAGTGGACCTGATGCTGCTTGGAGGGGTTGCAGTAATTAAGGTAATATATGACACACCAAGTGAACAGCTGCCTCCTCTGCAGAAATGGAAGAAAGAAGGTATCAGCCATCCAACTTTGATGCAGCTGGGGTTCCTATCAATATAGATTGAGTCTCCCTGGGTCTGTCTGAGGCTCGAGACACTGAAGCAAGATCAGTCTTTCTTCAATCCCCTCAAAGCACCGATCTTGGGAGAAGCCCAAGCCTACTCTCTATCCACAACCCTGACTTAATCTCTCTGCTTCCCCAATCCAGGATCTTAGCCCCTAGATGGGCCCTAGATGTGTCCCTGCTTCCCTGCAAGCTCACCAAAGCAAGGGTGGGGATGCAGGTATACTCACCTGCCTGCAGATCACCTTGTCCTGCTTCCAAGCCATTTAGCCAAGGGGTCTGACATTCTTCCTTTGGGGCACACCTGTTCCTTAGTTTCACACTTGGCGAAAGGTAAACATCAAAAACTTCCACATACAGAACCTCTGACTATGCAAGCTAAGACATGCCCACATACTCCCTGGAAAGTTTGAGCACCTCAGCCTCACTGGAGAGGCACTTCGTGTTAGCATCTGCCCTAGGGTTCAGGTGAGTCCCCAGAGTACCTGCCTTCTGCCTAGACAGTTCTAGATGCAAAATGTCTTTGCTGAGTCAGTATAACCTACAAGAAAACACTCAAAACACCAATGTCCTGCTGTGCCATCTTTTTCCATAATCCAACTCCAGATGTTTGGAACATGTCTACTAAAATACAGAAAATATAACCACTTAAGAGAAAAGATAGTTTCAATTACAGCTAATTCTACTCTTGAGTAGAAATATTCATAAAAAAAGACTTATTTTTTTGAGACAGATCACAGTAACCTCAAACTCCCAGGCTCAAGTGATCCTCCTGCCTCAGCCTCCCAAGGAGATGGGACAACAGGCGCCCATCACAATGCCCAGCTAGTTTTTCTATTTTTGGCAAAGACGGAGAGCTCTTGAACTCCTAAGCTCAGGTGATCCACCTGCCTCAGCCTCCTAGAGTGCCAGGGTTACAGGCATAAGCCATCACACCTGACCCATAAAAAAAATTATGTCCTGGTACTTCTTTCTTCAGGTAGAAAAAAATACCCTTTCCAGCTGGGCGTTGTGGCGGACGCCTGTAGTCCCAGCTACTTGGGAGGCTGAGGCAAGAGAATCACCTAAGCCTAAGGAGTTGGAGGTTGCTGTGAGCTGTGACTTCAAGGCACTTTACCAAGGGTTAATAAGTGAAACTCTGTCTCAAAAAAAAAAAAATACCCTTTCCCAATAATAAGAATAGCTAATACTGGCTCGGCACCCATAGTTCAGTGGTTAGGGTGCTGGCCATGTACACCATAGCTGGTAGGTTCGAACCCGGCTTGGGTCTGCTAAACAAACAACCAACAACAACAAAATAGCCGGGCGTTGTGGCAGGCACCTGTAGTCCCAGCTACTTTGGAGGCTAAGGCAAGAGAATCTCTTAAGCCCAGAGTTTGAGTTGCTGCGAGCTATAATGCCATAGCACCCTACAGAGGACAACAAAATGAGACTCTGCCTCAATCAAAGAAAATAAAGACTAATCTTGCTTCAGTGTCTTATGCCTGTGGCTCAGGAGTAGGGCGCCAGCCCCATATACCGAGGGTGGTGGGTTCGAACCTGACCCTGGCCAAAATGCAAGAAAAAATAGCCAGGCATTGAGGGGGGCGCCTGTAGACCCAGCTACTCAGGAGGCTGAGGCAAGAGAATCACCTGAGCTCAAGAGCTGGAGGTTGCTGTAAGCTGTGACACCACAGCACTCTACCAAGGGGGACAAAGTGAAACTCTTGTTTCAAAAAAAAAAAGAATAGCTAATTCTGCATTTATATACCCCCTTTTCATGTCAGGCACTAGTCTAAACACTTTATAGGAATTAACTCAGTCCTCCTATATAAATATCCTATATATAAATTAGATACCAGATACTAGTATTATTTCCATTTACAGATGAGGAAACCGAACCACGGAGGTAACACAGTTGCCAGGATGCAAATGTAGACAGCATGGCTCCAGAGTCCATATTCTGCTTCACAAGTAGACCAGAGCCCTTAAGGCCTGTTTCCCCACAACACCAAATGTGAGTCTAGCCCAGGTGTCCTCAAACTTTTTAAACAGGGGGCCAGCTCACTGTCCCTCAGACCGCTGGAGGGCTGGACTGCGGGCCCTGGGATAAGTCAGCTGCTAAGCAGGACAGGCAGCAGCAGCAAAAACACCCGATGGGCTGGATAAATGTCCTAGGTGGGCTGCATGTGGCCCACAGGCCATAGTTTGAGGACACTTGGTCTAGCCAATTCACTGACACTGAGCTCCAACATACAGAAAAGGGAACACAGAACAAGACCCCTTCTCTACTAAAAATAGAAAAACTAGCCAGCCATGGTGATGGGCACCTGTTAGTCCCAGCTACTCAGGAGGCTGAGGCAGGAGGATCACCTGAGCCTAGGAGTTTGAGGTTGCTGTGAGCTTTGATAACACCACTGGACTCTAGCCCAGGCAACAGAGTGAGACTTTGTCTAAAAAAAAAAAAAGAAAGAAAGAAAGAAAAGAAAAAGAAAAGGGGAATAGTCAACTTCTATAGGTAGAAGGTGGTAGAGGAGCCCTTACACACAGTCAGGGCCACCGTGTTCAGGGCAGTGTGGTGAGTCTGAGCTCCAAATGAAGGCATCTCCAAGCCAAAGGCAGGCTGTGAGCCAATGGGACCTGACTTAAGACTGGTTCCAGAACCACACTTGCCCCTCACGCTGAGGTAAAGCACAGCAAGAGAAACGACCTCATCCCAACGCTCAAGTGCACGATGCCAAACACTGTGCTCATCCGGGGGAATGGTGAAAACAAGATGTGGTTCCAAGGAGCTCACAACCTTGTAAGGACACAGCTAGGTAAATGTGAAGAAGTCACACAGGCAGGACTGCAAGTGTCATCACAGAGATATGGTGAAGGTTGAAGAGTTCAGGTGATGTTGCAGGAGGTGTCAAGGAGGAAGGGCCCATGCAGATACATGGTGTTGGCCTGTGCAGAGGGAAGAGGTGGCAGAAGATAAGGCTGAGCGGGAGCCTTTTTCCTCAGGGCATAGGAGTCACAGCCCCAGAGCAGGCAGGCAGAGTACACAGAGTGGGGAGCAGAGGGCTCAGGTAGAGGATCAGTCAGAAGGCCACGGGAACAGTCAGTAGAGAGGCCATGACAGCACGGATGGAGAAGCACAGCTAGATTAAAGAGATCTTTGGGGAGTGGTAGAACCATGCCAGAGGGCAAAGGAGGATTACTCTGAGTCATCTCACTTGAGGGCCAGGGTGGACAGTGGCTATCAGCAGAGATAGGAAATGAATGAGGACCTGGCTTGGGACAAGCAGGTCTGCTGTCTGCTGGACCTTAAAGCAAAGAGCTGAAGTTTCTCAAGGATATGTGGTCTGCTCAAGGGCAGAGTAGAATCAGAGGAGTGATTTGGATACGTCCACTTGGAGGGCCCACTAGCTACCCTTTCACTACTCTCTCAGGGTTTAGCAAAACAGAGTCTCCACTTATATGCCATAGTAATCTTCTAGGTCCCTAAAGGGAGGTGAGTCTCACCTCCATTTCCAACATACACACACACACACACACAGACACAAAATCAACAAAAACAGGCCATCACCAGGCCATTCTATTAACAAAAGCACTCTTTCTCTATTTTTTTTAAACAGGGTCTCACACTATCACCCAAGCTGGAGTGTAGTATCTCAATCACAGCTCACTGCAACCTCGAACTCTTGGGCTCAAGTGATCCTCCCACCTCAGCCTCCCAATGTGGTAGGATTATAAGCACAAACCACCCTGTCCAGCAAAAAACACTCTTAAAACAAATTATTGGCAACACTCTTGAAGACACACCACCAACAGCTTGCAGTCCAATCATCGGCTACTCTGAAGATACCATGTCCAGCTGAATTACCCGCCAAAGGGCTTGTCATGTCATCCTATCCTCCCCATCTCTCTGTCCAAGCTACTCCCACATTCTTCTGGATTCCTAAGACAGTCTGAGAGAGTCTCCTAACTGGCCTCCTTGCACCTGCTCCTGCCCCTCAGTGGCTCCCTGCCAACCACTCAGACCAGCCCCACTGGCCTACAGCCACTTCCTCAACACCAGGCTCTTTTCCACCTCCTTCCCACAGGCTTTTCACTCTGCCCGAACCTTCTTCCTCTCTTCCACGGCCCCTTGTCACACTACCACTCCTCGCCTGACTCCTCATTATCCTTCAGATCCCAGTCTAAATGTCCCTTCTTTAGGAAAGGCTAAAGCTAGCAGACTCTCATGGCACCACCCTTCATGGTACTGACCAAAATGGAAAAGGACCACCACAAAGTAATCTAATAAGTATCTGTCTCCCCTACTAGGTGATGTCTATATGGACAAGGACTGTGTCTGTATAACCTGCACTGGGCTCAGTGCCTGACCTGTGGTACATACATAATAAATTAATAGGGCTGTCATGGTTGTAATGAAGTAAGAGACTGTCTGTAAAGCATCCAGCACAGAGTCTGAACACAGGAGCACTTGGTCACCAAAGGCTCCAACAGAAGCAAAGTACCTGGGTGGCAAGAAGATTTTCTGCCACTCGAGGCTGTGATGGTGCCAAAGAATGACGTTCAAAACCCAGTACAAAGAATGATCTTCAAAACCCAGTACTGAGATGAACAGAAGGCCCACTACCATTCCTGAGACGGGTACTTTCTACTCAGTCTGCACATCTGCCCTTTCCTAGATCTGCCCAGATATTCAGCTAACCTTGTATCCTGGGAAAGTCTGACACATCCATCCTTCACAGGGAGAAGCCCTATCTAGATGCAATCTGATTCCTACTTTCCATTTCCCTTAAGGATAATCAGGGAGATGATCAGATATAGCAGAAAAGAAAACCTCAAGGAGTTGACAGGTAGAGTGAAATGAAGACAAGTACAGCATCCACTGAACACTCAGGCCCATTCTCTTTCCAGAAAGAGATGCACCAGTTAAAAAAAAAAAAAAAAAAAGAGAGAAAGATACACCAGTGAGAAAAATGGATTTTCTTATAATTTGGCATTAGTAATGTCAAAGCATGTTACCAGGAGCTGGCCTTGGACCAGCCCACAGGGGCTGAAAGTCTATTTTTTTGTTAATAAGAAAATGGTTTTATTTCTAATTTTTAGTTTCTATTCAGTTTAAAAATATACTTTTACAGGGCCAGGCGCGGTGTCTCACTCCTGTAATCCTAGCACTTGGGAGGCCAAGGTGGGTGGGTTGCCTAAGCTCACAGGTTCAAGACCAGCCTGAGCCAGAGCGAGACCTCATCTTTAAAAATAGCCAAGTGGGCAGTGCCTGTGGCTCACTGAGTAGTGCACCAGTCCCACATACTGAGGGTGGTGGGTTCAAACCCGGCCCCGGCCAAACTGCAACAAGAAAATAGCCAGGCATCGTGATAGGTGCCTGTAGTCTCAACTACTCAGGAGGCTGAGGAAAGAGAATCACCTAAGTCCAAAAGCTGGAGGTTGCTGTGAGCTGTGATGCCATGGCACTCTACGGAGGATGACAGCTTGAGACTCTGTCTCAAAAAAAAAAAAAAAAAAAATAGGGCCAAAATTTTGTGGTTCAAGGAGTAGGGCACTGGCCCCATATACCGGAGGTGGCGGGTTCAAACCCGGCCCCAGCCAAAAATAAATAAATAAATATATGTATTATATATACTTTTATTCTGATAATGAAGTTTTACAACTAACAAAGCAGTTGAACTAATACCCATGAACACAGGTGGAGATATAATTAACACCTACTTATGTTTCTAGACTCTACATAAAATATTCTTTTAATGTCATTTGTTAAAAATAACTGGCTCAGCGCCTGCGGCTCAGTCAGCTAAGGCGCCAGCCATGTACACCTAAGGTGGCGGGTTCGAATCCCCAGCCCTGGCCCGCCAAAACAATGATGGCTGCAACCAAAAAATAGCTGGGCATTGTGGCAGGTGCCTGTGGTCCCAGTTACTTGGGAGGCAGAGGCAGGAGACTCACTTGAGCCCAGGAGTTGGAGGTTGCTGTGAGCTGTGATGCCACAGCACTCTACCCAGGGCAACAGCTTGAGGCTCTGTCTGAAAAAAAAAAAAAAAAAAAAAAAAAAAGACTACATAGTATTTGTGGACAAAAAGCTAATGGACTCAATCTCTTAAAATACTAAATATATGGGCAGCACCTGTGGCTCAGTGAGTGCAGTGCTAGTCCCATATACCGAGGGTGGCATGTTCAAACCTGGCCCCTGCCAAACTGCAACAAAAAAATAGCTGGGTGTTGTGGTGGGCACCTGTAGTCGCAGCTATTCAGAAGGCTGAGGCAAGAGAATCGCCTAAGCCCAGGAGTTGGAGGTTGCTGTGAGCTATGATGCCATGGCACTCTACCAAGGGCAATAAAGTGAGACTCTGTCTCTAAAAAAAAAAAAAAAAAAAAAAAAAAACACTAAATGTATAATAAATAGCATATTGTCAACATTTAAATGAAACACGTCAAAATGATGACATCCTAAAACATAATTCCTTTAATTTTATTTCTTTTTTGAGACAAAGTCTTGTTTTGTCAACTTGGCTAGAGTACAGTGGCACAACCTAGCTTACTGTAACCTTCTCAAGTGATCATCCTGCCTGAGCCTCCCAAGTAGCTAGGACTACAGGCACACAACACCATGCCCAGCTAATTTTTTCTATTTTTAATAAAGTGGGGTCTTGCTCTTGCTCAGACTGGTCTCAAACGCCTGACCTCAAGTGATCCTCCCTTTTCAGCCTCCAAAGTGACTAGAATTACAGGCATGAGCCACCAGCCAATATATTCATTTTAAAAGATAGATTTAGCAATAAAATATTACATCTCTTTTGGCCAGGTGAAGTGGCTCACGCCTATAATCCTAGCACTCCAAGAAGCCAAGGTGTGTGGATTACCATGAGTTCACAGGTTCAGGATATGCTTGAGCAAGAGCAAGACCAAGTCTCTAAAAAAATAGATGGATATGGTGGCAAGCGCCTATAGTCACAGCTACCTGGGGGCTGAGGCAAGAGAATCACTTGAGCCCAAGAGTTTGAAGTTGCTGTGAGCTGTGATGTCACAGCACTGTACCGAGGATGACAAAGTGAGACTCTGTCTCAAAAAAATAAATAAACAAAATACAACATATCTTTTATTTATTTTTTTTTGGAGACAGAGTCTCGCTATGTCACCCTCGGTAGAGTACCATGGCCTCACAGCTCACAGCAACTGGGCTCAAATTCTTGGGCTCTAGTGATTCTCTTCCCTCAGCCTCCTGAATAGCTGGGACTACAGGCACCCACCACAACACTCAGGTATCTTTAGAGATAAGGTCTCGATCTTGCTCAGGCTGGTCTCAAACTCATGAGCTCAAGCAATCTACCCACCTTGGCCTCCCATAGTGCTAGGATTATAGGTGTGAGCCGATGCACCTGGCCTTCTGTGATTGTTATTAAACAAAGATTGGAAAATATATATAGGATTTAAGTGTTACACCCTCTTTGGAGAAAGGTAGGTGCCATTTATGTGTCATAGGCACAAAGAATAGAAAGCCAGGGCAAAACCATAAGGACACTGCCTGCCACCATGATGGCTTCAGAACAGCTTACACCATGTCACTTGTGTCACTCAAAGGACCAATGGACTGCCAAGTGCGGTGGCTCTCAGCTGTACTCCCAGCACTCTGAGAGGCCCCAGAGGATAGATTGTCTGAGCTCAAGAGTTCAAGACCTCAGACTGAGCCAGAGCAAGACCTCTAAAAATAGCTGGGAGTTGTAGCAGGTGTCTGTAGTACCAGCTACTTGGGAGGCTGAGGCAAGAGAATTGCTTGAGCCCAAGAGTTTGAGGTTGCTGTAAGCTCACCATGGCACTCTACCTAGGGTGACAAATTGAGACTCTATCTCAAAAAAAGGACCAACAGACCATCTTTTGGAACCCATTAGCCATAGTGGAGGATTCTGTCTCCTCAACTGTACCCAGTCCAAGTACTGGGTATAAACTTCTGGGCAGAAAACTGAAAGGGTGGCTCGGCGCCTGTGGCTCAATCGGCTAAGGCACCAGCCACGTACACCTAAGGTGGCGGGTTCGAACCCGCCAAACAACAATGACGGCTACAACCAAAAAATGGCCGGGTGTTGTGGTGGGCGCCTGTGGTCCCAGCTACTTGGGAGGTGGAGGCAGGAGACTCGCTTGAGCCCAGGAGTTGGAGAATGCTATGAGCTGTGATGCCATGGCACTCTACCCAGGGGGATAGCTTGAGGCTCCGTCTCAAAAAACAGAAAAAAAAGAAAACTGAAAGGGTGCCAGATTGG
>CAUYQV010116386.1:0-18922 GCA_963574575.1 Galagoides demidoff
TGTAGATGTTATTAGGTAAGATGAGGTCATCGGACAGTACTGTGGATCCTTGATCAAACAGCTTGGTCTACTCCAGGACAGGGAGGAAGGCCCGGTTATGACTCAGGGAGGTTGAAATGCTGCAGCTGCAAGACAAGGAGCACAGGGGGTTTCAGCACCAGCTGCAGCTGGGAAGAGGCAAGGAAGCGTCTTCCTTGCCTCTAAAAGATGTGTATACAAATATCTGAACATCACTGGGATACTGTGATTTCTCCCCTTCCACGTGGTAAACAAACCTTTCTCTTATTAATGTGCCTTAATTGTGAGTTGATCTTTCAGTGACCTTTCAGGGGAAAGGGCAAGTTTCCCCCACTCCTACAGTTAGATAGAAATACAAGGCTCACGGGGATGCACCACTCCATAATCACTCTGGTGTGTCTCCGCACTGACAGGTGTATAGGTATATTTCTCTACCTCAAGGATCAGGCCCTCTTGGAATATATTATGGCCTAAGACACCGAACTACTAGCAAAGTCTAGTTTCCCTTTGTGTCAGTCAAGGAGGGTACCGCATGACTCTGAGCTTCACTGGGAAAATGCCATTCACCTGCACTCTTTTTTTTTTTGAAACAGAGTCTCATATTGCCCTCAGTAGAGTGCTGTGGTATCACAGCTCACAGTAACCTCAAACTCTTGGGCTTAAGCAATTCTCTTGCCTCAGCCTCCCAAGTAGCTGGGACTACAGGCACCTACCGCAATGCCTGGCTATTTTTTGTTGCAGTTGTCGTTGTTTAGCAGGCCTGGGCCGGGCTTGAACCTGCCAGCCTCAGTGTATGTGGCCGGCGCCCTACCCACTGAGCACAGGTGCTGAGCCAAAAGTCCTCAGTGGCTCTCCCTCCTCAGGTTCATCCCACACCTGTTGCAAAATTCTTTTTGAGCCCATTTATCTAGCAACTGAAACCACCTCGTAGGGACAACTCTTTTATGTGACAGTTGATTTTGATGACTCATTTCTTTCCCCTTCCTGACATGGTTGGGAGGGCAAGAGGCTTACTTCATTTTGATTATATCAGGGTGTGTGCAGTTGCCCCTTGAACACTGTAGGGGTTAGGTACACCCAGACCTTCACAGTTGATAATCCATGTATAACATTTTGGCTCCTCAAAAACATAACTACTAACAACCTCCTGTTGGCTAGAAGCCTTACTGAAAACAAAGAGTTGATTAACACGGTTTGTATGTTATGAGTGTTATGTACTTACTAAAGTAAAGTAAACTAGAGAAGAAAATGCTACTAAGAAAATCGTCAAGCACGATTAATTTATTTTTCATTAAGTGGCAGTGGATCACCATAAATGTTTTCATTGTCCTTGTCTTCACATTGTGCAGGCTGAGGAGGAGAAAGGAGAGGAGTTGACCTTGCTGTCCCAGGGGTGTGAGGGACAGAAGAAAGCCCGTGCGTAAGTGAATCTGCACAGTCCACACCTATGCGGTAGAAGGGTCAGCAGTACCTACATATATGTTGAAACTTGCCAAATTGTATATTTTAACATACATGGTTGTGTATCAATTATGTTTCAATAAATCTATTAAACTTTTGTGGCAAAAAATGATACATTTATTTGCTCTAAAATATTTCTTGGCATAGAGAGCAAGTAGATGGGACTAAAAAGAAATTAAGATTATTTTTTGGTTGATAGTAGCTGAAGAGTCACTGCATGGGTGTTCATTATTTATTCTGTTCATTCTTGCATTTGAAAATTTTCATAGCAAAATATTGTGATTGATGCTTTATAGATACACCTTTGCGCCTCTTTGTATGCATTTCATATGGAATAAATAGAATACTGGCTGCAAACATGTTTACATGGATGGAGCTGGAACATATTCTTCTTAGCAAAGTATATGAAGAATGGAAGAAAAAGTATCCAATGTACTCAGTCTTACTATGAAACTAATTTATAGCTTTTATATGGACACTATAACCCAGTTATAGCCCAATAATATGGGAATGGGGAAAGGGGAGGAAGGATCTGTGGAAGGAGGTTAATTGGTGGAACCACTCCTGTGGTGCATCTTACAAGGATACATGTGAAACTTACTAAATGTAGTATATAAATGTCTTAACACAGTAACTAAGGAAATGCCATGCAGGCTATGTTAACCAGTTTGATGAAAGTATTTAAAATTATATAGAAAACCAGCACATTGTACCCCATGACTGCATTAATGTACACAGTGATAACTTAATAAAAAAATGGAAAAAAAAGAAATCAGAGAAATAAAATTGGCATTTAAAGAGGCTATAAAAAAATGTTAAGCATGACCCCTTGGAGGGCCTGAGCACTGCCTTGTCCTTCTTAAATTCTTAAAGCTTCCATATTTAAATGATCAGTACTCCATGACTCAATACAGAAGAGACAAATTGATCCAAATGTGATGAGTGTTCTAAATTGCTGAAGGAATTTATGACTGATGTGAGGTTAGTCAGACCCATAATCCCTGGAGACAGCCAGATCTTCAGGGGGCACTTCTGTTACCTGATGGGCCATTTAAACACCTATGGAGAGATTTCATGCAATCGTCATTTTCAGCGCATGTTTTCTGGGTGTACAGAACCTCTCCCTTGCAAGAGGGCTGATGCTATATCAGTAGCTAAAATATTATTAGAAAATGTGTTTCTTTCTCTCATAGGGATTCCTGGAGATATCTCCAGTGATAAAGATACTTGTTTCACCAAAGAACTATAAAACAGGTGTAAATAAGGCATTACAGATGCAAAAAGTATCAGATAAATCTAACTGAATTGACTGATTTCCATGGTTAAAGGTATTGAAGATTTATGCTAATGAGATCCACTTCCAGTGGGAAACCTACTAAAAATAGTAACAGTAAGGCCCTATGCGTCTTCTTCTCTTAAACTCTCGTAAGACTAAATGCTGCATGTTTTTTAATGTATTATCTGACAGTATATTTCCCAAAGTAAAGGAAGCTCTTCACAATCCGTTGACTAAGGACAATCAAATCCTTCACAATCTAAAACACAGGGAGTGGGTCTTCTGGAAACAACACTATAGAAAGTCTTCCCTTGCTGCTGACGTTGCATCAAAGCTTGTGGCCTCAAACCATGGGTCTGTAACCTCACAACTCAGGAGGGCTCCTTGAGTCTTCTTAACCATGGATCTGTAACCTCTCAACTCAAGAGGGCCCCTTGAGCCTCCCAAACCATGGATCTGTAACCTCACAACTTAGGAAGGCTCCTTGAGTGTCCCGAACCTCTACATTCTTTGGAGACCTTAACGTAAAACTCACCAGGGAAGTTTCTCTTCAGAAGCAGATGGCATCCTAGATGTGGACAGCTTTCTGAAGATCATGGATCAAAACTTCTCTGCTCTCCTAAGACTCTTACCTCTCAATCCCCCTCCCCTTGGTTAGCCCTGTATTAACAATGACACTGGAAAAGGGGGTCTTTTTAAATACATCTATGGGGTATACTTTCCTTTGTGGACAATTCCACAACCAACCTTATATGTTGACAACCTTATGCCTTGACAGGTAAAAGATGAAGGGCCAGTCTGGGAGAGGACTTGAATACTAACTTTGTTGCTCTATAATCAGTCAAAAACAGAACATGGTGAGTTGCACTTAACCTACAATGTAGGGCAGAGAAAACCTTCATTGTGAGAAGGGCTTCATCCTTCTGGATGGATGTGCTGTTTGTCATGCTGCTTTTTCTGTGGTTTGGGATAAATGAGCCAATGATTAGAAATGTATCACTTATAATAGACTCAATACCAGATTATACTACAAAGTCTGTGGCTGCACAATACACTTCTTTAAATTCTCTTGGTAAAGTTGTACTATATGATAGAATTTTTCTAGATCACTCACAGCTGCAGTTCTGACACTCCTTGTTGTACACAGGTGAATACATTGAGAATTAGAGATTCTGTTTGTATCCAACAGTCTTCTTGGTTGAAAAGAGTCTTTATCTAGTTCATTCTTTGATCTATTTGATTTTACTCAGCTTGGTTTATGGGGTCACACTTCAAAGTCGTGGTGTCATCCTTCTGGTAGTCATAATGAAAATCTCCCAGATTTCTATATTGTCTCAAAAGTTTGAAATTTATTTATCCAGAAGAACAAAAATCATTTTGTGGGGACAAATGTACCAGAATGTCTACTGCAGCTCGATTCACAGCTGCCAAGTTGTGGAAGCAACCCAAGTTCCCATCCACCTGTGAATGGATTAACAAACTGTGGTTATGTATACCAGGGAGTACTATTCAGGTGTAAGAAAAGATGGAGACTTTACATCTTTTGTGTTTCCCTGGATGGAATTGAAACACATTCTTCTTAGTAAAGTATCTCAAGAAGAAAAATAAAATATCCAATATACTCAATACTAACATGAAACTAATATAGAAACAAATACATGTCCACATGAAAGATAAAACACAAATATGAGGGTAGAGGAGGGGGAAGGGAGGTGGGAAGACAGAGGATGATTTGTAGGAGGAGGGAGGGAAATTGGTGGATCGCACCTTAAGTGGATAATGTGAGGGTGTTCACCATGACCCCTGTGTGAAGGGCTCAACTACAACTTGAACTTTTCCTTAGAATTGAAAACAATGTAATCTAACCATTTGTGCCTTCATATTAATTTGAAAAAAAAAAAGTTTGAAACGTTCGTATGCAACCATCCATTGTAGAATGTCAAGTGGTCTCTCTCAAACTGGAATGACAAAATTGCAAAGTAACATGTGGTCATGTGGAGACCAGAAACCCAAAAGGGTGGTATGTTAGAATAGTGCCAAAGCCCTAAGTTTTGTTTTCACTCTCACCTACATGAGAACCTGGCCAAAAATGGGGAATTGTTGGGAGACCACTGTTTTGGACTGAGTTCATGCAGTAGGCCATAATACACCAGACCATTTCACACCAAAACGGAGTTACTCACGCTACATCAGACAGAATCAGACTGAAACTTTAGGGAAGTAGATAGACACTAAAACAAACCAGATTTCCTTCCTCCCCCCCAAATAGAAGATTCTAACACAAGGAGGGTCCCTTCTGCTCTAACCCTTACAAAACGCAACCTGAAGGCCTTGTTCCCATCTTGCAAAACGCACCGTTCTGCTACTTCCCAGTGGGATTTGAGATCAAATAAGTACATTTACGATGGTGACAGTGTGGCATCAGGGCCTCTCAAAATTGACAGGCTGATCAAAATGTGGTAATAGTTAAATTAAGTTTAGCCTAATGTTGCCTCCTTACATATTTTAAATTCAGTGGAAAGGTTTCCCTGTACACAGTGAAGTGTAACCTAACTAGATGCATGAACAGACTGTAACCTGCTCTTATAACACACAGCGAAGACCCCAGCCAAGCCCAGAGGCGCTGCTCAACCTCCGGACCTGACGGCTCAACCCCCGGGCCTGACGACTCAAACCCAGTTCAAAGCCAAACCCAGCTGTGAAGTCCAGCAGTTCAAGTACGTCTCTTCCATTTTCTGTACTAACTTTCCTTTTTCTGTTCATAAATCCTGTCTGAGTACACAGCAGAGCACACTGGAGTCTCTCTAAACTTATTCTGGTTTGGGGGCTGCCCATGTACCATTCTTTGCTCAGTTAAACTACATTAAATTTCATTTGTCTCAAGTTTTTCTTTTAATATCATTTACATCTGCAAGAACCCTACTTCCAAATAGGCTCACATTCTCACATTTTGAGGTCCTGGGGGTTAGGATTGTGTACGGTTCATCAGGACCTGTCCAGTTTCCAAAGTCTGCATCCTGCCAATGGCAGCCTCAAGATGCACTGTGTTCCTCCCGGAAAGGTGAACTCCCTACAAATTGACGGTTAGACCCAAAGGCTTGGTCACACTCAGGCTTGATCCTCTGGGTAAGGTCATAGGTGGTGTCGCATCAGGGAACAGAGAATGTTGAGTGTTCACTCCTTTTGAAAATATTTTTATCCTGAAATTTTAAATGCAATTTGAGGGCACAATTCAACCCATAACACTCCTGTGGGATGACAGAGTATCTCATCCCAAAATATAGCTGTATGGTACCAGAGTATGTCACCCCAAATATGCCTCTTTGGCATAAACATTACTTTGAGCTGATTATTTTGAGGGGAAAAAAAGAAAAAAAAACAGACACAGAGAAGCTCTGAAAATAGCTTGTTCTCCCTTTGTAACAGATACACATTTTAAAAAGAAATCTGCCTTTTAAAAGTGTCTTCCTCTCAGAAGAAAAGCCTGACTCTAAATTACAAAAAAAAAAAAAAAAATCCTATCCGTAGAGAAGGCACCAACTTAAATCCGCACAAAGTACCTTACTGTTGTCTACTTTGATTTTTTCTGGTCACCTTCCCGTGCCTTCCCCTCCCTGCCCCCCCACAAACTTCATTTATTTTAGTTGAAGATGAGATTTAAACCCGAATTCTAAGCCGCCTGGCCGCCTCTTTGGCTTACCCACCCCCTGGGCTTCTCCCCTGTGTGTGTGAGGTTATGTGCACCAACAGTGAGGACACAGCTGTGTGTTTGGGAGCCCCGAGTATGCCTGCACTGTGGCCCCTGTGTCTCCGACCCTCAGACACCAGGACAGCGCTTGTCCCTTTCGTCTACCTTTAAAAAAAGTTCAAGGCCAATGCACAAACAAGAATAGAAAACACAGGGACGTTTTGTTTATTTCTGTGGTGGGGAAAACATAACTCTACCTTCACCATAAAACCATGTCCTCCCTCTACTCCCCTGCCTGTCCTATGGTCGGGAAAATGAAAATATGAAAATAATTTTTTTAAAGCAGGCAAGTTGGGAGTACACACTCACTGTAGTTCCTACGAGGCAGCCTTACAAAGTGCCCCAAAGCAGGGGGGCTAAATGCTGCCTGAGTCATCAAACCAGGACCATGATTTTGCAAGGCACATGATCAAAGTTGGGTAAATGTTGAGGGAATGAGTTTATTTAGACAGGACTAGGAGTGAGGGTGGAAGTGTATGTGTGTGTGACCGGGTGTTTGGGGAATGTGTTGATGTGCAGATTATAAGGCAAAAACACGTAACTGCGGGCGCATGGGGCGTTTCTGGGCAGACTCACCTTCTCCTGAGTCCTGGCCAAGGCGGCGGACCCTGTGGTCAGCCAGCACATCTCCTTTGCACATGGCTACTAGAATCTGGACAAGGAAACTATTTGGGGGGTTCAAAGGGTGCAAAAGTTCACAGGCTTACTTAATAATTTGTAGGAAGGGGTTGACCAAGGTGATGTGAACTCGTTCAACAAAATTTATTAAGCACGGACCCGTGCAGGCATTACTATTCTAGATGCAGAGGATTCCTCAATAAGCAAGACAGAAAAAACGTCCAGGGCAGCCTCCACGGACGGGCAGGTTTTGGCTTGGGCAGGCGCGCCCCACGAGGGCTGCACACTAACCCGGAGCTATGTTTGCCGAGTGTGTACCCGAGAGCCTGGACTGCGGGGTGACCTGACAGAGATTTCCTGTGCGCCCCTGGAGGTCACGCTGACGGTCTCTCCTCTCATGGACGAGTCTCTGATCTCAAGTGGGGTGAGTGTCACATTAAATAAGGAAACACCTTCTCAGTAGGGAATGTCGCAGTGTGTGCTGTGGCGCCCCCTCCCTTTGGCGCCCCTCTGATTTCAGCCCGACTTGTGGTGGACGATTCCATGGAGGCTGGAGCCACAGATTCTCACGTCAGCCTGTGCTCTACATCTCAGAAGCCCTTGGCCAGCAGCCAGCCTGAAGTGAGGGCTGGTTCGTGCTTCCTGGAGGCACCACGAGGTGACGGGGACACGGGAGTTGCTGGAGAAACACTCTGGTCTGCAGTGTGGGCGCTGCTGCGCTCTGCTGGAGTGTGCCTCCTCCTGTCCGGCAGCTGAGCCCCCCTCGCCCAAAGCAGGGACTGTGGTAATACCTGTGTTGACTGACTGCTCGCCCCCGCACATGTCACGTCTGTTATTTGGAATCATCTGCCAACAAAACCTTCCATACCTTATGTCCTTGCTGTTGAAGCAATCCTTAATAAGAGAAGGGGACAGATACGGCAAGACAGCGACCCGGAGTTGGGAAGGGAAGGACGTCACCCAAGAGGCTTCTCCCGGGGGACGGCATGCGAGCTGGGATGATTGGGAACGCCTTCAGGGACAGCCCTGCTTAACCTGTCACAGGGGCCCCATGTGTTTTTGGTTTGGGGAGAGAGTTGTGATGGTAACTTTCAAGTTTGGGTTAATGTCCCGCCTCCCTGCACCCAGTTCCAGTATCCTCAGGGGACAGCAAGGCCCAGGGCACTTGCCAGGGATGGCCGCGAGGGTAATGCTGGTCCCCTTGGTCTCCCCTCCCACTGTGTGTCTCTAGAGAGAGCATCTCAAGGAACAGGAGGGGACTCATGATGTGCTGCTGTCTCCTGCTTCTTCCCAACAAGGGTTTGAGGCATCTTAAATGGAAGAGGCTGTCCAGGTCGGATAAGAGCTGGCCCGGGAGGCAGAATGGCTGATTTACGAAGATCCAAGGGAAAACCTGAGGACGGTAGGTAAGTGAGACAACTTGAGTTTTGGAGAACAAACAGAGAAGGGAAACCCCACACATGGGTGAGGCCAGGGCTGAGCCAGCTCCTGCCTCCAGCTCGCCCTCATCACAAAGATGAGGTAGGGACATTGCAGAGACTGCGTGGAGGGAAATGGTTTAATACCCAAAGCCCCTTCATCTCTGCAATTCTTAACCCTCCTCAGCCAATGAAGTCACTGTTTCCAGGGACGCTGTGGCTCCACAGGCTTCTGCAAAGCCCAGCACTTCCTTGGAACAGGCGGGTCTGTGGAGACAGTTCAGGAGCTGGGATTTAAAATGAATTTTCCATCCCACTGTTCTCAGTTTTTGTTCCAGTGTGCTCACCCTGGCATCTGTCCGGGGACCTTGCTCAGTGTCTCAGCTCTGGGATTTGTAGTCTGTGATGAATGACCTCCACTCAGACAAATCAAAATAAGCGTGCTCGAAGGTCAGGCTGGTGCAAAGGCAGCTCGTTTTACACAATAAGTTGTTTGCCATAAGTTGCCTATAAACTGCTTCTCTTGACTTATTTTTTTGGAGGAGGCAGACGCCATCTGTCAGCCTGCCCCGCTGATGGGTCACCATTTGGTAATATGGTGCTCCAGCCCCTTGGCTTTACGTATAAATGTAGACGCATTTTGGGAACTTACCATCGAAAGAGTCACTTGTAACATGAACTCCTCTCTAGCTGAAAAGCAGCCCACACGTCCTCTGTGGTGACCTCCCCCGTGTCCTCTGTCAACTCTGTCTCCCGCCATCCGACATTCCTTTCTTAGCACATCAGATTTCCTCCTAGGAGCACTGCCTGACATACGGGTTTTGCCTGCAAAATTCTTACCAAGTGGGACTCATTTATATTGTGATATTTGCTTTGGCCTGATGATTCTCTAGTAAATTCTGGACCATTACACAGGGGTCAGTGATTTAACCGGGGGCAGTTCAGGAAGTAGGTTTGTTTCCTTTTGGCTTCCCACCTCTTTTTCTTTAATTTCTTTTGTTGTTGTTTTTTGAACTTTAAAATTGATTTTTGTTTTTATATTATTTATTTACTTTTTGAGACAGTGTCTCACTTTGTTGCCGTTGGTAGAGTGCCGTGGCATCACAGCTCACAGCAACCTCAAACTCTTGGACTCAAGAGATCCTCCTGCCTCAGCCTCCTGTGTAGCTGGGGCTCTAGGCACCTGCTGCAATGCTTGGTTATTTTTTTTAGAAATGGGGTCTCGCTCTTGCTCAGGTTGGTCTTGAACTCCTGAGCTTACGTAGTCCACCCGCCTCTGCCTCCCAGATTGCTAAGATTACTGACATGAGCAACTGTGCCTGGCCTAATATTGGTTTTTAATATAAAAGTGACACATACTTATGATAAAAACATTCAAACCCCTGGAGTTAACTATCCAGAGGTAACTACTGTTAAATCTCTTATGTATGCGTTTGATTTTATCTTCCATGCTCTTCTGCAACTTAATTTTTTTCTCATTAAACAGTACATCTTTTTATTTGCTTCAGGGGTTGTTTTGTGTTCTTCTCCTTTTGCCACCTCCTATGAAAATCTCAAGTGGCCACATAGTGGTGAAACATGTGTGGGTAGATTGGGGAGAGACCCAACTAGCACTCGGGATCTGGAAGGAACAAGGTTAAGTTTGCAGGCAAAGAGGCAGAAGTAGCGGAATGCGTTTGGAACTGGGGTGGTCTTTGGAAGGTCCAAGTATGAGTAAGGTTGTTGTAGCTGAACTCAGTTGACTAAGCAGCCTCATTTAAATTTCCTTTCCTGTGCAGTCATCAGTCATGATGGAATAGCCACAGTTGTATATGATACAATGTGAGGTGGTGGGACAGAATACATGGCAATAATTGCTGCCAGGTATTTGCTACTTGCTTTTCAGAAAATGCTCATGCAGGGTCTGACACACACTTTGCACTGTGCTTGCCTGACCACAGATTCCCCCAGGTAGATTGAAGCAGCCGCATTTCACAGTTAGAAGGGAGGAGACTCGGAGACGGTGAGTGACTTGCCCACACCTTGGCCTCCATCCCTCAGACACCTACTTGCCCAACTCTAGAATCCACTATTCATGTTGGTTCTGTAGAGCAGCATGTTTTTTAAATTAAAAAAAAATCTTTGCAAAGGAGAAAAGCATGTTAATATAATAGGAAAAAACTATAAAGGAGAAGGATCAGCTGGGCTGACAGCATTCCCACTGGGCTTTGAAGCTCAGTCATGCTGCCCACCACCTTTTAATGGGAATCACAGCAAAGACTTGAAGCCAGAGACCCTGCCTTCCTAGCCCACGGGATCTGCAGAAATTAAGTCCAGAAGCCAAGAAGAGAACCTGAATACTCAGAGTTTTTAGTATCTCCTTTCAGGTGTTTTTATTTATGTTTTTTTTAATGGAAGAATCTCATGACATAGCTAAAACGTAAATGGAGGTTGGTGAACACAAAAATGTTATCTTCCCAGTCTGGGTGATTTGACATCACCTCATGCCTAACTTTGTTTTATCTGGATCTGGGATGTCCTGAGCGTATAACTGTTTGAGTTGCTCATTAAGGTGATGTGGTCATATTTTAATTTCTAAGAGGAATATATATTACTTTAATGTCGTAACTCCCAAAACAGCCTAAGAGATTTTCCTCATAAATGAGATACAAGCACACGTGCTGTATGCAAGCAGGTGCACCTTTGAACTGAGACAAACGTCCAGGTTTTGGCGAAGGAGCCGCTCCACTTGCTGGAGTGCCTGTGGAATGGCGGGAAGCCCTGACTGGTCCGGGCCAGTGCACAAACTTCTGAGATTGAATTAGTCCAGGCAAAGCAAAGAAGGCTCCTGGTGGGAGCAAGTACGGAGGCTGACAGTTCTCTGCAGCCTTCAGCGGCTCCACTATGGTAATGACCGAGCCCAGCAGTGAATAACCTAATCAAGGCATTGAAGGAAACAGAAGCCCTCTGCCCTGTTTGATTTCTTCCCATAATGATATAAAGTAGAGTTTAATGAAGTCAAAGAGGTCCTGGGCCTCTCGGTGTGTCCAGGCCTTTGGAGGCCACACTATTGAGTCAGCTGCTGATGTTCATTACCAGCCGGCCGCTGCTCTCCGTGCCAGACGGCAGACCCTGCTCGCGAGCTGCCTTGTAGCTGGGCCTTTCCGGGGCAGTTTTCTGGTTGCTGCAGCCCCGCCTGCATTTTGTCTACATAAATTAGACCTTGTGCAGCATATTGGCCTGTCAGGGGACTAGGAAGAAACTGTATATTGTTTCTGGCATCCCTGAGCCCTTCTGCCCCTGACATCTGCTGCGCCTGTGACAGGGAATACATTCTTGACTCATTATCCGAGCAAGTGGAATCCCACCCTGACAGGACCATTAATCAGAATCAAGCAGTCCGGCAAATAAAAAAGAGAGAGAGTGAGCAAGCATGAGAGAGGGAGAGAGAAGGAGAGAGGGGCTGAAGGAAAGAAAAGACACGCTCTCCAAGTTCAGCTCTGGTGTCACTCAGGGCCTGGACAACCAGCAATCCGTCTTTCTGAGTGACAGTCCTGATGGATGGCATTATTTATGCTTTTGTGTATTAAAAGACAGCTCTGGCACTGGCTTGTCATTTTCACAGAGGTTTCCAAAAAGTTGAAATTTAATTTGGTGGAAAAGGAGGGCAGAGATCAGAGGAGGCTGTTGAGTTGACAGTCTGCAAAGGCAAGAGGGGAACTGAGGGCATGTGGCGCAATGATTCCCAGGACAGGGGTGGACGGTGGATGTCACCGCTGGACACCGAGAGGTGCGGGAGGTGCCGCTTGTTATGGTTGCCGTATGTCCGGACAGGCTGTGGGCCTCTGCGGCTTTGAAGTTAAGTTCAGCATGTGGTCATCATGGTATGGAGAGGGATGTTTGGGTTTTTGCTGAGAAAAGAAGCAAATGGCAAAATACACTTGAGTGTTGGAGAATTTATTTTGCCCACATATGTGGAGATGTGGAGAAACTTTAAAGGATTGTTTTCACAACTAGAGCATTGCCCCAAATTGGAGCTTCATAAATATAACTGGGAACGATGTTACCCAGTACATCATCCATGGGATTACATAAATTACCTGCCCTTGTTGTCCAGTACTTCAGGGACATCTAATCTAATCTAAATCTAATCATTTATCTAATCCCATGGATGAAGCCACCATAGCGGGCTGATGAAAATGGATGAGTATGAGCATCTGTGGAGTAGAGAAGGACTTAGAGATGCATCAGGGATCTGTAACACAAACTTCTCACATCCTGTCATCCCTATGACCTACAGCAAGACACAGGAGGGAGAAGAATAAAGGCTATAACTAAGAGATTACAGCAATGCATATTTTTAACCTTCATTTATAACTCTATGCTTCTGGATGACCTCATGCTTCCATGGATATCTGCTTTTGAACCCAACAACCAGTATCCATCATTTGCTTTAAATTAACAACACAAACAACTTCCAGTCCTTTATTTTGTTTACTCTTCCTATCCTGGGCAC
This sequence comes from Galagoides demidoff, assembly GCA_963574575.1. Lineage (NCBI taxonomy): Eukaryota > Metazoa > Chordata > Mammalia > Primates > Galagidae > Galagoides > Galagoides demidoff. Next base: position 13,035 of record CAUYQV010116386.1, read on the forward strand.
AGCTCAGCCTTCCTACATTCTCCCTTAGGCTCCTACACACCAGGCACTGAAGCATTGTTGACATTCTCTGGCAAGGCAGCAAAGCCCAGCACTGAAGGGAGGAAGCCTGTAGGTCAACTGAACCCAGTATCAACCTCCAGCCTCCCACTGGCCACTCCTCTCTCTGAGTCTTCCTCTTTTTCTGGGAGGAGGTGTGCAGGGGAAGAAGTGGATGGTGTATGGACAGAGGTACATGAGGGAAGAAGTGGAGGAAGTGTCTGGACAGAAGTAGATGGTTCTTTTGCCACAACGTCCCTAGGAGATGTCAGCTCTAGACCTTGGCCCTGAACTGTTATGGGGGGTTATATTACTGATAACACCCAAGAATATATAGATAATGTGGCAGTAGATGGCAAAATATTCTGCAAGGCAGACTGTTTCACGTTAAGGTGAGATTTAGTCTTAAAGGGAGGGTTTAGACCAGGATTAGGGTGGAATAGTAACTATTGTATCATTACAACAGCCTTTCCCATTTAGGATGGGGTCACCTGCTCCCAACTCACATGAACATGCTGGTCAAAGACACCAAATTCCAGCGTCTGCATTAGCAGGCATTAGACCAACAGATGGCCAGTCAAGGAGTTGATAGCCAAGCTCAGGGGAACAAGTATGACAGTCAGAGAATCCTCTCAGGACGAAGAGTTATTGTGTTCTTGTGACGAGAATTTAGATTTCCTAAGCTACCTCCACAAAGCTAAGAGAGGTGAACTCATCTTTTAGACAGGTCAATTAACATCAATGAGCCTCAGCTTTTTCACTGGCAACATGGAGATAATCACATTTTCTTTAGAGGGTCATTAAATAGAAAGTACCTCAGCTGGCACACTGCTTGGAGTGGAGTAGAGGGCTGGGTGTTCAAGACATGGTTTTATTAGTATTGTCATCATCTGGTACTCAGAGGACAGGTTTGCACCAATGGACTGGGTGTTGACCCAGGTAGGGTAAGAACCTGTACATTGTAACTCTTCCCAACCACAAATGTCCTTTAAGGTAAGCTTAGTATAAATGGCTTTACCTCTCTGTCCTTTTCCTCCAACTGAGTATTTCAGTTAGAGTATGCCAAATGTTTTAGTCACTTTTACCAAGAATAATTAGGAAAAGAGGAAAACTGTGAGTTGGAGAAAGAGAAAGGGTATAGAATGTGATAGAACAAGCACCAAGACTTCTGCAGTGCTGCTCTAAGGGAGGAAGAATTGGAGATAAACCCAACTTGGCTGTGGGACACATTCTTGTCCTTTCAGCAGAGTGGGAGCTGAGACTGTTAGAGGAGTGGGCAGAGTGAGGCGGGAGTGCTCTGCTGCCTTCTCCTCTGAGGTTATCAGGGTGGAGGGGCTCCAGCATGGTGGAGAAGAGTCCAAGTTTTGCTTCATCTCCAGGTCTGTGGTGGGACTCAAGAGACAGGAGAGACCCAAGAGGAGGGAGCCAAGGACCTTGAGTCATCACAGACAAGATTCTGAACACCTGGGCAGAACAGCCACTGAGGGGAATTTCCCTGGGTATTCGTATTGTCTCTGCTGCTCGTTAAAAGACATTTCTAGGCATCTCCATGTAACTGAGAGGGAGGGGGGAGCCTGGAAGCATTCTAGTATGATGAGGCAGGGGAGAGTCAATGGAAGTCAGCTGTTGGGTAGCCAGAGGTAAAAACCAAACATCTGCAAATTGTGCTTCGGTAGTCTATTTAGTAGATTGTCTTCATTATTTTAGCAAACCTAAATATATTCCTAAAGGCTTCTATTTATCTTTCTTGTTCCTCTTATTCTCTCTTTTTAAAATATAAATATAGTAGAACTTCTATAAATTGACCACCCAAAGGACTGTGACAAACTGGTCAACATGTTGAGTGGTCAACATAAGGACCTTCCATTGAGTACATGTGGTGCATGGTCCCAACTGTGAAAATTAGAGCAACTTAAGGAGGTGGTATATATAGGGAGGTGGTCAACTGTGGAGGTTCTACTGTGTTTTAAGGTTTTCATTTACAGATAGGGAGGAAATGCGACAGACTTCTGCCCAATTTTTTCCAGGTGGGGTAGGCAGGTGACTTCCTTCTGACTAGGTGACCTAATTACTAGTGGAATGGGCAGATGTGTCACCAGCTGGCCCTGACTCCTGTTTCAGATCTTCTCTGGTCTAGTCCAACCACCATAATTGAATTATTTAAACCCCTTCCTCACCCGCCCTCAACCCTTGCTCATACATTTAAAAATTCTGATACACTGCTTTGACGGGTTGTTGAAAAATGTATGCAAATTTTTTAACACAGTGTCTGGCCCTTGCTATAAATGGTTTCTATTCTTATTATCACATTCCTACAAGAGCAGTGATCAAGTACAAATGGAAAGTCTCAAGCTGATATATTTTGCTTGATGGAGAGTGAGAGAAAAAGCCAGGAGGAACTGGAAGATGAAGGAAGTCATCTCAGGAAGGCATTCTATCATCATTTGCTCCCAGATGAGTGATTGTCTCTCTACCAGATGCCAGAGATGCAGAGGGGATAAGACATGGTCCTCACATCCTAGTCCAGCGGGGGAAGTAAATGCACAATCATACTATGTTTAACCCCAGTTGTAGATATAGGGACAGGGAAGAGAAATCTCTGCATGGGAGACTCCCTTGGAACCTCTGTGGCCCTGTTAGCTGTCCTGTCCGGCCTGCTCTGTACAGAGTTTGGAGTCATTTGTTACCCAAAGGAAGGAGCTCTTTCTGTCTTTCAGCTCAGAAGTTCCAAACCCTCAGTAGCCAGCTAGGACAAATCTCTATTAGGCAGGCGGTTTGCTTCTGAATCCCTGAAGTTTATTTGGTGGACTCAGCTGTTTGTGGAACCCCAGGGAATTATTCATTAACATCAGTAAGAAATGCCTGACTAACATCTGGCTTGTTGGGGGCTGGGCTTGGTTAATCCTACTTGGAACAACACCAATATTAGTTCTGCTTGGATTAACACCAGCGCTAATGATGACATAAGACTCCTACTTCATTAGCCTGATGAAGGGAAAATCTTGCATGTTCAGCCAGAGCCAGAAAAGAGCGCCCAGGTCCAAGACACAGGAGCTGAGCCTAATGAGTGGGTGAGCTAAACAGGCAGAGGAAACTACCCAGGCATGGAGGCCGGCCGTGATGGTTATCACAGGGACGTCCTGAGCATAGGCAGAGGTGGGGGAGACACCTGAGTACTTAAGAAGTTATTTAAAACAACCAGAGAGCTGCTTTGGCTTTCATGTCTCAAGTGCTCAGAAGCCTCCTGACCAGGGAAAGATGGCCAGTGCTCAGGGGAATAAAACCTTCCGCAGTTGGATTTAAAGTTCATGCTCTTCCCCTCTGACTCCTGCTGTTGGCCTCAAGCACACACATACTTGCAGACACGGCTTCTCCATTCTCCATTCAAACTGCAAATGTGTGATAAGGATATGTCATGAATCTCACAAAGCACAGGGACAAGGTGCACATGGCCTCCACCCCCATGAAACTCTGATTGGAGTTGGGGGGGCCCCACAAGTGAGCAAAAATGGATATTGGTGTATTGCAGATGGAATGTTGGTTCACTGAGACTGGAGCTGGCCCAGGAGGGTGGATGAGGAAACACCTGAAGCTTGGAGGAACAGGAGTTATCCAGTGGAAGAACCTGGGGTGGGGGATGCCCCGACAGAGAGGAGAGCTACTTCAGATCCTTCAGAAGAGGATGAGAGGCCTCTGGTGAGGTTTGCAGTAGAAGTAGAGATAGGGAGAAACAGGTGGGACCTATTCCTCACCAGTCAGCTAGATTGAGGCATTTGTCACATCCCTGTCGCAGATAATACCTTTGATATTTTTTTTTTCTTTGAGACAGAGTCTTGCCATGTCACCCTCGGTAAAGTGCCATGGCGTCACAGTTCAGAGCAACCTCAAACTCTTGTGTTTAAGCAATTCTCTTGCCTCAGCCTCCCAAGTATCTGGGACTACAGGCACCCACCACAACACCCGGCTATTTGTTTGTTGCAGTTATCATTGTAGTTTAGCAGGCCAGGCTGACTTTGAACCACCAGCCCTGGTATATGTGGCCGGCGCCATAACCAACTGAGCTATGGGTGCTGAGCTGGATGATACTTTTGAAACTATCTCTCTAGCCTAGAAGCCTGGACCAAGAAATTCACTCTGGAGAACTGTTAAGTCCTTCCGGCTGTCATGTGCTCACTGTTGTGTCTCAGGTTTGCGATATTTCACGAAGCTCGTGGCTTTGTGGCTTGAGGTCCACTTCCTCTGTACCTCTTGCTTCTCCCATCCAAGAAAGGACATTGTGGAGAGCAATGACTGTTTCTGCTGTCATTCTCATCCAGACATGACTAGGACACCAACCAGGGCTGCCACCCCAAGAAGGGTGCAGCGCCAGAGAACACTCGAGTCAAGAGCTCCCAGGAAGAGACGGGAAACCCCTTCTTTGGCTGCCTTCACCTAATAGCTTTCCAGACTCACTCAAGACCTAGACCCCACATAATAGTTTGTTTCTTTTTTTATATCTCAGTGGTCTGAGTAACACTTACATCTCAACTGCGTGTATATGCGATTATAACTGTGAGGCTGTTTAAGGATGGAAAGAGTCAACAAACTTGCCGTGACTGTCCTATCAGATGCCGTTAAATACTCCTGGGGCTGCAGACAGTATTTCTGCCTTTGTTTGCATATCGCATTAAGGGAGTCACTACTGTTAAATGAATCCAGTCGCCCCACATGCTCAGCATGGGCTCCAGATCTTTAGCAACCAACAGAATTCATTAGTGTCGGGAGAGACTCTTCTAGTCTTATTCCAAAACCAAACATCTAGTGAAGGCAGGATTTGAAGACTACAACTTAATTTCCCTGAACAAACAAAAGCAGTTTGCTAGTGGAACTTTGCTGAGTTTATTGCAATTGACAATATTAAAATTAAAAGAAAAAATTGGTGTTTTGCTGGTTCTGCTTTTCACAGACCTAACAATATGGAAAGGGACAGTATCAGTGGGTGAAGGCTGGTGATATTGTTGTGTTTTCATCTTTGTGGTCAAGCTGGTGTCAGAGGCCCATGGTGGCCCGCTAGCTCCACCTGCTCCCTTCACAGCAAGAGAGTTCCAGGGGAGGGGCAGAGAGAGCAGCCGCAGAGCAAGTTCTGGGCTCTCAGTTACCCCACTTCTGTCCCCAATTTGTAGATGGTCCCCAAAGATGGACTACCCTGTGCCAGTAACCCCTGGTAATAAGAGCAAATGGCTATAAATCCTTAGTGAGTTTCTGCAAATGTGAAATTTTAATGAAACCGTCAAATGGAAGTATAGAAAGTCCAGTTCTCAATCTGGGATTTCTTGGCAGTATGAAAAATATGTTCCATAATGTCTGGTTTAGGAGGTGAATGGGTAAGTTTAGATTCTCATCGGGAGCAAGAAGCTGGCAAGAGGTAATCGCTGCTGGTTAGAAAGAAGGGTCAATTCTGCGTCCTCGTGTAAAGAAGGCTTCCCAGGGCATCACGGAGATTCCACAGATTCTGGAAGCCAACGCTGCTTTCAAGGGGATTAGTTCTGATTGGCCATATTTAAATAAATTATATACATCATCCCTTTAGTTCTGAAACTGTGTGAAGTAGACACTGTCCCTCTTATACAAAAGTGGGACTTACTGACTTTTTTTTCTTTTCTTTTTTTTTTTATTAAATGATAGCTGTATACATTAATGCAAACATGGGGTACAGTGTAGTGTTTTCATAAACAATTTGAAATACTTTCATCAAGCTGGTTAACATAGACTTCATGTCATTTACTTAGTCATTGTGTCAAAACATTTATACTCTAGTTCTAGAAAAGTTCGCTTGTACCCTTGTTAGGCAGACCATATAGGTGATCTTTCCA
>CAUYQV010116387.1:0-36232 GCA_963574575.1 Galagoides demidoff
TGGCAGGCCCGGGCTGGGGATTCGAACCTGCCACCTTAGGTGTATGTGGCTGGCGCCTTAGCCGATTGAGCCACAGGCGTTGAGCCTCCTTTCATTACTTTAAAGACATTTCTACACTTTCTACAATCTCTCTCCTTCTACTTGCATTGTTTTCAATGCGTATGTGCTAGCCATCCTTATTTCTGTTTCTTAGTAATTAATGCACTTTCCCTGCCCTGAAGCTGGCTTTTAAGATTTTCTGTTTTTCACTGTTTGAAGAAATTTGATTATAATGGGTGCTTAGCTGTAGCTTTATAGTTTTAATTATGTTTAGAAAACTTCAGACATTGTTTAATTTTTTTCTTTTTCTCATACTTTGGATAGACAGTTACAAGTGTATCTGGCTTCTTAAGTTGTTTCTCTGCTCACTGATGCCATGTTAATTATTATTTTTTCTTTTTTTCTTATTAAGTCAAATACACATAGATCTCATGAATACATTTATGCATATGTGGGGTACAATGTGTTGATTTTTTTTATACAATCTGACATGGTTACATCAAACCAATCAACATAGCTTTTGCCTCATTTACTTGATTATTGTGTCAAGACATTTATGTTCTACACTTGACAGATTTGACTTGTACTCTTGCAATATGCTCCATAGGGGTGGTCCTGCCTTTTATCTTCCCTTTATCAAACCTCCGTCCTCCCCACCCTTCCCACTCCATTTCTCTCCTTCATCCTGGGCTATAGTAGTGTTCTATCTTTCATAACAAAGTGTGAGCAAATATAAGTAGATTGCATATAAGTACTGAGTACACTGGATACTTTTTCTCCACTCTTGAGATACTTTATTCAGGAAAATATGTTCCAGGTCCTTCCATGTAAACATAAAAGAGGTAAAGGCTCCGTCTTTTTTAAGGCTGCATAGTATTCCATGGTGTACATATACCACAATTTATTAATCCATTGATGGATCAATGGGCACTTGGGCTTCTTCCATGACTTGGCAATTATGAATTGAGCTGCAATGAATAATCTGGTGCAAATATCTTTTTTGCAAAGAGATTTTGGTCTTTGGGATATACTCCTAGTAGAGGAATTGCAGGATCAAAAGGCAGGTCAATTTTTAGATCCCTGAGTGTTCTCCAAACTTCTTTCCAAAAGGAATGTATTAGTTTGCATTCCTACCAGCAATGGAGAAGTGTTCCCTTTTCTCCACATCCATGCCAACATCTGTAGTTTGGGGATTTTCTTATGTGGGGTACTCTTACTGGAGTTAGATGGTACCTCAAAGTGGGTTTGATTTGCATTTCTCTGATGATTAAAGATGGCGAGCATTTTTTCATGTGTCTGTATACCATGCTCCTGTCTTCTTTGGAGAAGCTTCTGTTCAGGTTTCTTGCCCATGGTGAAATTGGATCACTTCTTTTTCTCTTGTGTGTTCATTTTGAAAAGGATCTGATGCTATTTCTTAAAGTTCATTCATTTTTTTTCCTGATGATGACCCACTGTTAATGCTATCAGCACATTTTTTTATCTTTAACATTGTAGTTTTCGTGTCTTAAAATTCTGTTTGGATCTTTTGAAAAAAATTGTCCATATTTCCAGTTAACATGTTGAGTCTTTCGTCTAGCTGGAACATATGGAATATATTCTTAATCACACACGCTTTAAATATTTGTGTTTACTAATTTTATCCTGGGTCATTTCTAAGTCCATTTGAATTGATGAGTGTTACTTTTTGTTGTGGATAGTATTTTTCTGCATCTTTGTATGCCTCAAAGTTTATGATTAGGTTCCAGAATTTGTGAATTTAACCTTGTTGGAGGATGCTGAATGTTTTTGTAGTACAAACACTTTCTTGCTGCTTTCTTTGAAGACATGATTAAGGTACTCAGAAACAAATTGATCCTTTCAGGTTTTGCTCTTAAGCTTTGTTAGTAGGAGCCAAGAAGTTTTGGTCTAGGGTTAAATTACCTATTAAGGAGGTGAGGCACTGCAGAGTAAGTTACCAAGTGTCCCATGAATTATGAGGTTTTTGGTCTGGCTGTTGAGAACTGGCACAACCTGCAAGACAGTAACCTTGGGCAATCCCAGGGATCACCTAATTACTTTCTTCATTTGTTTCTCTTAGAGCTAATTGTCTCTTCTTATCTGTTGCCCAGTTTCTTAAAAGTTGTTATTTCACACATTTTCACCTGCTTTTATTAGTTGTTTCAGATAATAAGCGAAATCTTGTCCTTATTCCATTTTGACCACAACTGGAAGAGTCATACTTTTAGCTATACTAATTGGATTTCATCGCCTTGCTTTTCCCAAAGAAAACTATAATTGGTATTGTTGCTGCTATTTTTAACCTGTTTTGCATAATGGACCACACCCCATTATTGGTTTGCACCACTAGGTGCCTAGGAAACAAAAAACATTTATTAAACTAAACATATCTTCCAAGAAGAAGATACCAAGAGAGTTTAGTGCTATCTCAATACAAGTACATTTCCTCATGGGCAATAGAACTCTAGGTCTGAGGACAGAATTCTATATGACTGGAATTCGATTTTTTGCAGATCTAAGTCTCTTAAAGGGGAAGGGTGGATACCTTATCACCCAGGGAGGAGTTCCTGTGCGTATATCTGTTGTTTGCCAATGTGCATCACCCTCCAAGACTTTTATTACTATAGTCAAGTTCATAGTTTCTGGGTAAAAAGGGATGCAAATTGTGGATCTGATGAGAGGATATGGAAATCAGTAGTAGCTTTAGGACTTAGTCCACAAAGCAAATATTCGGGTAGACTCAAGAATCACTAACACCTAGGTAGTGCTGGAATACTATAAGATTATATGTCTGACTATATCCTATTCCAGAGTGAAAAATGCTCTAAATGCCTTTCTCCACTCTAGTTTGAAGACCAGAGATAACTTAGTGCAGAGCTCACCAAGGAAGAGAGAGGATGGTGGTAAGAATGAGGCTGAGAAAATGTGTTAGTGTCAATAGTAATAGTGCGAATTTCAGGGCAGTGTTCTCCAAATGGGGGCAAAAAACAGTTAGGAGAGAGTATCACGCACATGTGTGATTTAAATAAGAAGTGCTCAGAAAGTAGGCATGAAGGCTCTCAGGGCCTGTCACTCAGAAATAGAATTTCTGCAGGTCTTTCAGGAAACTCCCCTCTTTCCTTCTGTCTAGACCTCTGTGAGCTCTCCTTGGAAGTTCTATTTTAGGCTTCGGAGAGTCAGTGGCAGAGAGCCCCTGGACACATACCCATAGCTACTTCATTTGTGGATGACTTGAGCATGTGAAGTTCTTGAAGATGGACGATAGGCCAGAAAACTGCAAACCACACCCCTCTGTTTTGTCTGAAATTATGTCAGCCTTGTTCATGAAAGAGACTTAGGAGTGAGTTTGTTAAGACATTAAATTGAAATGAGATAAGAAGCAGATAGGATTATGTCCTATAGGGAAAAAAGGGGGAAAAGGGGGAAAAGTCTGCAATATAAACTAAAGACTTCGGAAAGAAAACAAAGGGCTTCATCTCTGGAGAAATGTCTTGTGGAAACTAACTTTGATCTCAAAAATGAATTAAAACTATGTATGAATCAAAACTATGTTTCTCACATTAAGGAAAGTGTATGGAAGACAACTTTCTCTGTACATGCCAGACCCAGGTCTGCACCCACATCCCATCTCTTTTGTCAGTAAGAATATTTTGAGTCACTTCGAACCTTTGCTGAGCTCCATCTCTTTACTGCTTTATGGCATAATTAGTCAGCCCTGAAATAAAAAGGGGATACAGAATTCTTGTTGCAATCTATTATTTAATCCTTCCTTTGTACCCTAGTAAAGAACCACAACCAGAATGCATCTATCTGGAAGACTACATTTCCCAACCTTCAATGAGATGTATATGGATATGTGACAGAACTTTAGATTGGTCCTGTATAATAAACTAACTTAGCTGGGAATAATACTCTTTGCCTCCCCTGCCACCTCTTACCTGTTTTCTGGTAATACCAATGTGATGACTGGATCTCAGGCAGCCATTTTGGAACATGTAGTAACAGTGAGGATGTGCTGAGGATGGCAGATCAGATATGTCTCTGAAAAACCCATAAAGCTTTTGTACCAGTCATAGACTCCCAATATTCAGATTTCATTTAAGAAATACACCCTTGTCTATTTTTTTTTTTTTTTTGCTCTTTGGACAACTGAATATGTTATGAATAATCCAAAATCCAATCCAAGAAAATTTCCAAGAGTCAAACACTAGAAAAGTACACACAAGATACCAGAATCCAATTATTACATCAAAGCAGAGACAAGGTGTAATTAGGACTACATAGTATGATGAAGAGATACCAAACTTCGGGCAGGGCTTGATCTGAGCAGTCATCTCTGGGATATTCTAGAATTGGACCAGGATAAATATGTTTGTGACTTCGTCATTTAGGGAACATTTTATGCATATTAGTGTTAATGCTATGCTCTATTGACATATATGCACTTCTGTCCTTGGAACGCAATTGGATCTGCTTTAAAACCTTTATTTTCTGAATGTAATACATGAAACTCTGAGGACAAAGAATGGAATGTATCTTTCTTAAAGCTCCAATATTCACAGTAAATAACGAATGAAAGAGGGAAATGGGAAATTGTGTAAATAAAGTAATCCACATCTATATTTCTAGATACATAAAAATGTACGTGCATGTTCAGGTGCATTTCCTAGTCTAAGTGAGATCTGAGGTGGGAAGGAACGGTCAGAAGACAGAACTGGAAAATTAACAACACCCCCTGGATAAGGCAAGAGCATAGGTGGTACAAAGGTAGCTCCTTAACTTACCTGAAGCAAAGGAGTTGAATTTAGATGTGAGAGACAAAGAAAGGAGAGAGAAAAGTCAAGGAGAAAGGTAAGCAGAAAGCATAGCCTTGGTAAAGGTCATGACGGCAGGAGTGCTTTCTTTTATTTCACTATTATTTACACGATTTCCTTCAAACTATCCCATACTCTCATTTCAAGATCATCTCTTCTCTCCTGTGGCAGGTGAGTAGCAGCGGAGAAAGTTGCAGTGACTCTTCATCTGCCCTCCGGTGCCTGCCTGGAGAGGGGAGCACAAGGGAAAGGGCGTGAGACGTGGCCTTTGTCCTTAGAGGGCAGGCAGGTTTTCAAGCCTTCCAGAGCTCAAATAGTCTGTAAAGATACAACTTGTCATTTATGCTTTGTTCCTTTACCATAACCCTTAGAAAGCTGGTTCAAAATAAAGTAAGTGGCAAGGACATGTTATTTTTAAAAAAGGTTGCTATGTATTTCTGAGTTCTTCAAGACCATAACTCTAATTCAATAACCACCAAGCATTTGAGAGCTGAAGAAAAGACACAGAGACTGCAACTAACTGGGGTGAGGAAGGGAGCAAAGGAAATATGTCAACGGCAGTGACGACGCTCTAATTTGGATATTTTCTAAAGCTAATGGAACACCTTTAGCATGAAACGTTGGCTCCTAAATATGCTGGAGAAAGAGAAGCAAAGTGAGTTAGTGTAGGAAGGAGCATGAGAGGACGCAGAGAGATGGGAGACAGGCCGCAGCTGCACGAGGCATGCGCGAAGCAAGTCCAGTTCTGTCAAGTTACAGCAAAAGGGCAAAGGCTGGTCAGGCAGCTGATGTCCTCTGGCACGTTCTTGACACATTTGGCCTGGTAGACTACAGAGAGGGTGAGCAAGAAAAAAGAAGTAACAGTAATGACATAATTTTTGTTTAGGTTCACTAAATTTATTTTGAAAAGTCATGAAATGTCCGTTATCAAAAAGCATACAATTCAGGATGTGAGCTCAAATTATTGGAAAGACACAGACCCAAAGGTGCAAAGCATTATAGACTTTTAATCTGAAAAATGGAACACAGTAGGCCCACGGTACTATCGCTGTCTAAATTATCATCAGAATATACAGAAAATTCAAAAGGAGACTAGAGGAATGTGATCCTTGATGCTTTAAACGATAGCTACAGAAGCTGAGCAAAAAATTCAGTATTAATGCCAAGTTAAAACTTCCTTAGTAGATAAAAATTATTGCTCTGTGCCGTAAAAGCTCGGTCGGATATGATAGAAGAGATTGGCTAAGGAAATGCAGAAAATCATCGTGTTTTCCCCCAATGATAAATTCTGATTTTTTTCATTAAAATGATGAAAAACAGACAGGATTCAGGAAACCAAAAGCCCAGGATTTTACAGTAACTTACTGTAAATTATTAACTATGTGCTTGTCTCCTGAATTAATTAAAATGTAAATATTGATCTTCTCATGAGAACCCACTATTTCTCCTAAAATATATGAATTCTCCCTTAGTTTTAAGAATGAAAAAGCTTAGAATTACGTTTAAGGAATTTTCACCTTTGTAAGATATGTTGTTAAATGATAACAAATGATAAATGGGAGAAAAAATTATCTAACATAAAACTACTTGGGCTAATGTTCTTATTCTATATTTCTTACTAAAGCCAGGGAAACACTGTACAGCTCTTCTGTGCCCATCCCCTCCTTTGGAGATCTGATTGAGCATTAAGTTATTTTAACTCACCTTGAAGGATTTATTGTATTTGAATGACCAGTCTTTACTTTCTCAAGAGTACACATCACATAAATAGTAAACGACCACACACCGAGAGGGAAACAACAGCACCAACAAAATTTTCATGCTTGCAAAAGCTCTTCCGTTAAAATGTCATCAAGAGTGGTCTCTGGACTGTCACCAGGACAAGGAGAAAAGATGGTGGCTCCTGCTCCTGTTGTTTTGTTTTTCTAATGCAGGCGAGAGTTTTACCAGTTCCCCCTTTTACCCCAACACATATATGACTCAGACATCTGTGTGATTTCAGCCAGATCAGCACTATTATCAGCTGGAAGTAGAAAATTTCATAGCTGGATAAGAATCCAGATATAGAAACGTGAAGGAAAGAGGCACCTGAACAACTGGAGGGAGGATCTGGTTAAAAAAAAAACCACAGAGAAAGTGTCATTGTAGGAAGTGACTCAGCCATGCACCCAGAGGCAGATTCCTGAGCACGACTGATTCACACAACTTGGCTTCTCCACCTGTATCTGCCCTTTCCTCTTTCCTTTCCCCTTTCCTCTGCCAGTATGTCTTGACCAAGCCTGACCTGGCAGCAGGTGGCTGGCAGCTGAGAAAGGGATCACAAAGGATAAACAACTTCCAAAGTGACCCGGAGGTGTGGAGGCTCCCTCCCCTCACAGTCACCTATATTTTCATGGCTTTTTCCTCTGAACCTGTCCTGATAGAGTTGGGATTACATGTGTGTTTCCTATGCAAGCGTTAGGGTACGCAGCAGTGATTTCAAGATGGAGTACTATGTAACTGTAGTGTTTGGAGAGTTCCCTCTCGGGGCACATCCAGTTCACTTGGGACTCGATCTTTACCTGCAGGTGCATTGAGCCTTGTTGTTACTTCATCTTTGCTCTTTTCTCCTGAATTGAACTCCAAGCCAGCCTCCGACTTTTTATGGAGATAAGAGGTAAATTAGACAGCAGGCTCTTGTTTACATTCTTGCACAAACACTGATATATCCAAATGTCACCCCTTTTAGACTCTGAGTATTCCATGTTACATCCATTACCTTTGGTTAAAAAAATAATAATAAAAGAAACATCACAAGTAAACAAAAGTAAACTTTACCAGTCCAGGCTTCCTCCTCACACTTGCCAGCCTCTCGTGATCAGAAACCTGCCTGGTCAATTAAAAGCCATCTAAGCATTTTACATTATGTGCTTATCTTTTCTTAAATTTTAATATGCATACTCATGTCTTTGATGGCCTAAGTCATTGCAGGAGCAAACATATGATGTCAGATACAGTGACCGCCTGTGACCTGAACAATTTTACAGTCTTGTCAGGAAAAAATGGCCTAAACGATTCTAATACAGTGTGGAATGTAAACCACGACAAGATCTGTCTGCAAAATGCTGTCATGACAGGAAATGCTAAAGTCCTCCCAGGTTGGGGGTTGGAGGAGTGTGCACAGAAAAGGGAGCAAAGCTGAGGAAGGATCGTTTGAACTGGGTCAATGGTTCTGACTCCTGGTTGATTAGCTGTCAAAAGACATTAAGGTTCACACCCTAACCCAGAGATTCTGATCCAATTGGGCTTAATATGCACAAAATCACTAATATATACTAATATGAACTCTAGCTCTTATACTTTTTTATTATCACGTAGGATGAAAATAGTTTCTCTTCTCAGGGTATAATAAGGCATTTTAATAAATATTTTTGGCTATTATTATCCTATTACTATCCATAGTAAAAGAATCTGTTTTATTTTTTCAACTACTCCCTACGATTAAGCATACTATTATACCCTATGGTTAAGGAGATATGACATGATTTTATTTAACTAAATCAAGTGGCATTCATGCTCATGTATGAAGAAACTTCATTTAGATATTTGGATGTTTGCATTTTGTTAGAAGAAGACACTATTAGAACATTATTAGAACATAACACTCTGTCACTGTTTATACTAGATATCAATGGTATTGCAATCTAGAGCAATTCACTCCTTTCCTAAGGAGTGCCATCATGTATTTTTTAAAGTAACCAACATGTAAAGGAAGACTTAAAGAGTCCTACATTCATGGAATTCGAAGTACAACATGTTTTAAAAAGAATTTGTGGGCTCGGCGCCTGTGGCTCAAGTGGCTAAGGCGCCAGCCACATACACCTAAGGTGGCAGGTTCGAATCCAGCCTGGGCCACCAAACAGCAATGATGGCTGCAACCAAAAAATAGCCGGGCATTGTGGCGGGCGCCTGTGGTCCCAGCTACTTGGGAGGTGGAGGCAGGAGACTCGCTTGAGCCCACGAGTTGGAGGTTGCTGTGAGCTGTGATGCCATGGCACTCTACCCAGGGGGATAGCTTGAGGCTCTGTCTCAAAAAAATAAATAAATAAAAAATAAAAAGAATTTGTGTTTGCAAATAAAAAAAATAGCTGTGACCATTTAATGTCAATAAACATTGTTGTCAGAGGTAGTTCTATAGTTCTTTGCCATCATGTTGAGAAGCATGTTAATCTCCTGACCTGTACGTTATTTTGTTTGTTTGAGAATAACAAGGGGGTAGAGATTGTTTCTCTATTTTCTCAAAAAGAAAGCTCTGTCCCTGAGGACCTTGACATATCAAACCACATCATTTCCAGACCTGGGTCATATTTGAGGGGGTATATGGGCACAATATGGCATCAAAAAAATAAGCTGAAGTCCCCCTACAGGCACTGTAACTCCTGGTGACAGATTCAGGGCTGCTCCTAATCAATTTCACACCAGGGAGATACACACGAAGTCTCCCAGAAAATGGCTGAAATCTGGGGCTTTCCAGCACCACCTCTCTGTGCCAAAAACACAAAAACACATACTCCTCTTCCCCCTTTTTAAGTAATTAGCCTATGTTACCCTGATGTCTTTTCATACACCTGTGTCACTCATTGGTGACAGAGAGTTTGGCATTTCTAAGGATAGAGAAGAAACATCACTCAATGACTTTTATTCCTGAAGCAAATTGGAAACAGTTTTCTTCCCAGTTTCTCCTCTTTTTTTTTTAATATAATTTTCAGAATTAATAATCTTTCTGAATTATTACCATTATTGACCTAAATTTATTCTGCTAATTTTTAGCTTCTAATAAAGATAGGCAAAAGAGGTAAAATCCGATATCTCACCGCCAACCAGGAAAGTTGGATCTGCAGAATCACTGGATTAATTTGGTATAAATTTCATGCAGCATAAAGAAATTAATTTCTTTGTCAGCATCATTTACATACACATTAGCTAAAAGACTGTCAAACCTTTAGTCGGAATTAAAATATAGTGTTCAATAGGAGTTTAATATTTCAAATAATTGAAAAAAGTAAGTCTAGAGACCTGAGACTCAGTATTTTTCAGGTGACTTTGAGTGACATTGATGAGAATATTGGATCAGATTAGTTTCCATGTACAACAGCTGTGTGAAGATTCATTTTGCACTGTAAGGGAAGGTGAATGATGGGCTAGCAGGTGAAACCGAAATTAATGCCAAACGTTGACTCTATAGCGCAAAGGGGAAGAAGATTGAAATAGCCAACATGATCCAATATGTTTATCAGGGTGCAACAGTAAAACAGGAAATGTGGGCTTCAATATAAATTATAATCCGCATCATTTGGTTAAGTCCCCTCACTTTGAAAAGTAATGAAATTGCAGACAAATCTCAACCAATGGTTTTATCTGGTTTGATTTTCTTGAACTGACTATCTCCATCAGATAAATCAATAATCCTTTAATTATCCAACCCAGAAAAGCCTAACAAGTGTGTGGAGTATTCACAGTGGTATGATTAATAAACAACTTTTTACCTTTGTCCGAGAATACAAAGGCGTCACCACCTTCACCGAAAAAGGAGCAACAAATCCCTCTCCACTATATGTCAAACTCTGCACGTGAGAACAGGCTTTGGACCAGACACTGCAACTGAGCTGTAGGTTTTGGTACAATGCACTAGGAGGGGGTTGGAACATGATTACCTTTGTTTAGCCATACAACTTTACCTGACGTTATGGACTACATTTATGCCAGGAAGATTATACTGAGTGTTTTGAAAAGCAATCCAATAAAAATTGGAAATACCTTCTCTTTCCTAGTGCCCCCAGAAATTAAATCTCCTTTTGTTAGACTACAAAAAAGGATGTTTTTCTAAGGCCTCACTCTGCTTCTCATTTTAGAACCTATTGAGGGCTCAACCTAGGCAAATTTCTGATTCTTTTTTTCAATCTATTTTAAGGGTTGTCGATGTATTTAGCCTTCATTTTAGTGCCTCACCCTGCCCGTCTCTCACAGTTGCCATAAATGAATTCCTTGTACTGAAGTCAGGAGGATTTAGAAATTTACAAAATGTTTTTTCCTAGATGTCAGGAACATGCTCCAATTCATTGCATGGAATTTCATGGGAGTATCTTATGCTGTATATTTCTTTTTACATATATATTTTTTTTCATTATTAGCAACCAGTGGTCTTAATAATCATTGAAATTCATGTTAAAGTAGCTGTCAATTACTTGGTTTTTGTTTTATATCAAATAGAAGATAAAGAAATCCATAAAATAAAAGAATCACCTAGAAACACAAACTACTCCAGCAATTGCTTTCAGTAAAAATTAAAGTACGTCCTAAATTTCACAGAAATAAAACAAAACTTTGAGACAATTAATTCAAAATCCAATTAACACTATATCAACACTATATCAGGAGGGAGGGGAGGGAGGGTGATTGGAGGGATCACCTCTATGGTTTGTCTTACAAGGGTACAAGTAAATCTTTCTAAAAGTAGAGTATAAACGTCTTAACACAATAACTAAGAAAACTGACATAAAGTCTATGTTAACCAGTTTGATGAAAATATTTCAAATTGTATATGAAAACACCACACTGTACCCCATGATTGCATTAATGTACACAGCTATCATTTAATAATAAAAAACACTATATCAGCAATTTTTTGTATTTAATACAAAAGCAGTTACATTTTATCTCAATAATTTCATAAATGTACAAGTTGAGTCTATTACGTGCTGAAGTTTGCACAGACACCAAGGAATGTGACTCATGTGAGGACTAGTACTGATTTACAATCTATTTGTGAAAATATTAGTTGCCAATTAAAGGAATTCTTTCTATTCAATTCATGTGGGTTCTTGAAGATCAGAAGACACTATTTGAAAGCAGCCATAGTTCTGGCCTAGTTTATTTGACGGGATAGCAACTGGGAGAAGGCTTGACTGGTAGACTAAGTGATTGAGAATTGCTCAACCAAACAAGTCACTTCTTCATAAAGTGGATTCCATCAGCACCACGTGGGAACCAGAGTAGCTGTATACCAACTGCAATGGCCTCCTTCATAACTTTGTTTTATTTTATTTCATTGCATTATTTTATTCAGTGGTGGATGGAAGCACCTTCAGCTATTATTTGTTGCGGTTTCCAATAAATGATCTGTACATTTATTTAAATAACCTTGGTGCTAAATTGTGTTATGGATAGTTTGAGTAAGAAACATTTTGTGACTCTGAAATGTGAAAACACACAATAAACTGTTGATTTGAGAATGGTACGTCTAGGGACATTGATCTTAAGTACTGTTAATGGAAATGTTATCTAAATCTCATTCATGTAATGAAAATTTCTCCAGCTGTTAAACCACTGAATCTTCTGTCACTTTGATGTAGAGGTTCGACAACAGAATGGATTGCCTTGTCCATCAAATGTGCTAGAAGAGAATATCCTAGTCACATTTGGGAGAGGAATGACACTGAAATATGGAGTAAAGGTCATGAGGAATTGGAGGAAATCAGAAAAACTCTAATCACTTGGGAAGGGGCAAAAATAAGGAGAATTTGATACTAAAGGGGCTGCTAGAATCTTAAAAGAAAAGTAAGGCAGTGCGGAGCCCTAAAATGCTCACTCTAAGAAATTTGTTGAACACATTTGTTGAATAAGAGATAGTAACTGTAAATTTGGGGAGCATTTCTTTTGTTCAACATTCAGTTTGAAAGACCTGAAGCTTGTATAGATTCAAAAGCGAATCTGTCTCATTTCCATGCTCAATGCCCTAGAGCTTCATCTGATACCCTCTGTTGTTGTTGATTTGGATTTTGACTTTGTTATTTCACTATTGCTAGAGTTTTCCTCTCACAGTAGCAAAAGCACTGACAGAACAGATTTTAAAATGGTCTTCTTTATGAACACTTCCAAAAAGAAGGCCAAGAAAGGGAAGGCTGAATGAAGACGGATATACCTGTTTATTGCTAATTTTCATAGAAATATAAAATGCCATTTTTCTCACCATGCAAGAGGCTAAACTCAGACATGGATATTATGAGCAGAATTTGTTTAAGAGTCACAGACATTAAAACATTGAGAAATGTATTGGATCCAACCGAACTGCTTTTGTTTTTTTGTTTTTGTTTTGTTTTGTTGTAGCATAGTAATTATAGCTCTGAAAGATGAAGGAACTCACCCAATAGCGAACCTACATAAAGTACTAAAACAGAAACAAAAACAGGTCCTGTCTCTGAAAGGAGAGGAAGAGTCATCTTTTCATTATATGTGCTCTGCTTCCTTTCTTACACTTGCCATTGATAAGATCCACTTCACAGTCTTGGATAAATGTAACAATATTATTTTAATTTTTTCCAATTGTCTATTAAGAACTCATCTTCTTTACTAGAATAAAAGGTGTTATTTCCTCCCTCAGAAACCCTTTCCCACACACACTAACTTTAATTGATAAGAAAACCTCAGAGGTTTTCTCGGTTCCAAGGAAGCCCATCCTTCTTTCATCCCCCAGCTTAACTGTCAGTAGCCTGCTGTTGACCGTGAACTTTACCAGTAAAGTAAACACTCAGTTAATGCAGACTTTGTATATTGCATGTGTTATAGACATCTCCTTCTGTTCTTCTTCCTTCTCGCATTTGAACTATTTGAAATCAATGAAAGGACTGCAAGAACGAAAGAAGGGCAAACAAAAAAGAGCATGGAGGGGTGAGGAAGTTGGTCAAGGGGAACAAACTGTCTGGTAGAAGGTGAGCGTGTTCTGGGGTCCTCGTGACGACTGTGGTTAATAATGCTTCGCTGTTTAGGGCAGGTGTGGGGCTCAGGCCTGTATTCCTAGCACTGTGGGAGGCCACAGCAGGTGGATAGCTTGAGCTCAGTAGTTCCAGACCAGCCTGAGCAAGAGTGAGATCCCATCTCCAAAAAAAAACATAGCCAGCATTGTGGCAGGCACCTGTTGTCCCCGCTACTTGGGAAGCTAAGGCAGGAGGATCACTTGAATCTAAGAGTCTGAGGTTGCTATGAGCTATGACACCACCACATTCTACTGAGAGTGACAAGTGAAACTCTGTCTGAAAATAAATACATGAATAATGCTTTATTTACTGAAATTTGATTTTTAAAAGTAAATTTTAATTGTTTTCTACACACACACTCACACACAATGTCTATGTGAGGTGAAGTACATGTTAATTTGACTGTACATGTGTATGTTAATATCCACATACATTACTGGGGAAAAGAACCTGAACATAATAAAAATAAGCATGTTGCAAAAATCGTGTCATGAGTAACTAATAGAGAATTATTTATACACATTTAACACAAACACGGCTTATGTTTGAATAAAAGTAACTAATAATTCCCCTCTTGAGATTCTTTTTTTGTCCTGTCCACAATTTATTTTTCCTCATATGGCCCAGAATCCTGTCTTGAACTATGGAAGAACCTCTTAAAGTGTTGTCACTCTAGTGCGCTTTGGAGAAAGACTTCCTCAAAGACAAGTTGCTTGGCTTCAATTAGAGAGTGTCACTGCGGCCAGATGGAAAGCTCAATTTACATTTAATTTTGTTTTCACTGATTTATCAACTATTCCATTGACAAAGAGAGGTGTGACTTCATGGAGTGAGAAAATGCTATTTTCTGCTCGTAGTTGCATTAAAAAAAAATCAAACCACAGCATGTTGAAATGGAGTGTTTGACAAATCTTTTTAATCATGGTTGCTTGTCTTCTGGGCACCCCCCGCCTCCATTTCTGGCAGTTCACAGAACTTGAATTCTGTTTGTAATTCATTATATGACAATCTGCATAGGAGGAAAAAAAAAAAAAGAAAAGAATTTCTCTGGGTTTTCTCTGGACTTTAGAGAGAGACAGTTTTGTGAAGTGCGCTTAAATCGATTTAATCTTTTTTAAGTTTTACATTACATTCCTTCCTTTCTCATTTTTCGCTAAATTCAGAAGGTAGGAACAAATCAAAACTAATACCAAGAAAAAGATGAAAACGAATTCCAGTTTTAAAAAACGTAAAACAAATAATTCTTTAGGAGAAAAAGTGTACAATTTGTTAAACTTTCAATCTCTACAGAGCAGTAGAGATTCTGGGATTTGGGGAAAAGAACTAAAATGTATTTAAAGTGTACTATGTACCAACAGACAGAGATACAGTAGGTAAATTTCACAAATAAGAAAAGTAATAAATTTAAAGCCTACATATCTTGCCTGAATTTTTACAAATATTAAATGATAGATTAAGATAGGAACTTCAGTCTCTCTGGGTTGCAAAATGCTCACACTTTTCATGGTACCATAGATATTACCCAGAGAAGAAATTTGTGCCTCTCCTGGTAAGAACTCAGGTGAGGCACCAGGAGCTTCAAGGTTTACAGCAGGGAAAATCTAGATGTATAAGTGTGATTAGAATCTACCTGGAGATGCCATTTTCTAGATTGACTTCCCACATTCTAATTGGGTTACATACATGATAAATATTTGAACTATGAGCCTTACTCTATCCATATGAGAGGGTAACATGTTGATTGTAAAGGCCCAGGCTTTAGAAAATTTAATTCTAGGTATATAGTGGTGACAGTAAAAATAGACTCCAGATATTCCTCAAATGCCTTCTTAAAAAAAAAAAAAAAAAAAAAGAAAGAGAAAGAGAGATAGATTAGGCAGCCATTTTACCATCTTTCATGTCCAGGAAAATTAAGACTTTCACTGTGAAAAATGAGAAATATATATGTAATTAAGAAGAAATTAAGAAAAAGTCCTGTACGTTTGAATAGGAAATATCAGTATTAAACCACAAATGTCCGATTTCTGAGCAGTAAAAAGACTTAGAAACAAACTTACCCAGTAGTGATTAAATCCCAAGGCCCAAGTCTTGAAATACCATGTCTTTTATAAGATACAGGGCTTTTTGAAAAATGGATGATTCTAGATATGGAGAAAGAAATATATAAGAGTTTGGGAAAATCTTGTCATACCCAGTATCTAGGAAGCTGTCAACACCTAGTGTCATATCTAAAGGAATAAAGGGCAAAAACTGAGCAATTAGAGTTTCTATATGAATAAGAATGACAATGGATTGAAGCACATTAAATATGCTTTTACAACTAAGTAAATTGGGTGGTGCCTGTGGCTCAAAGGAGTGGGGCACTGATCCCATATACCGGAGGTGGTGGGTTCAAACCCTGCCCCAACCAAAAATTGCAAAAGAAAAAAAAAATTAAGTAAATCAAGGGAAAAAATTAAACACTTATTCTTTTCTGTAATAAACTATACTGTTGGATAACCAAATACTAGATGTCTTCTTTTAAAATTATTTCAAGAAATTAATTAAAAAGAAATAATAAAATATTGCTATTCAAAAGCTCCAGCAAATGCATGATTCTGGCACTGAGCATCGATACATCTGGAAATCAAACAAAAGCTGCCGGGTCTGGTGGCTCAGCCTGGGCTGTCAGCATCTCTGGAGGCTGGGGTGAGACGATCACTGGAGCCAAGAAGTTCAAGGAAACAGCGACCGATGGTTGAGATACTGGCTCCATCCAGCCTGGGTGAAAGAGTGAGACCCTATCTCTAAAAAAATTAAAAGGTATTTTATGTTGCCTCATGAAAAAGACAGAGTCCTCCTACTCCCCCTAAGGTAATCAAATCTGAGTCTGATCAGGCATTCAGATTTCACTCAGACATCAGTGGACCAAGACAAAGACACAGCAAAGGTTTGAACTGCACCATGAGCGTGCAGCCAGCAGAGTCCAGACTGCTGGGAACGCGGCAGATAAAATGCCAAGATTGTTCCGTGGTTAAATTTTAAAGAAAGGAAAGAGGATTCTGTACCTTAAGTGAGACATCAAAGACATATTGAACTTATAAAAGATAAATAAAAATGAGCAACGCTTTGGGGATGCTCATTTGGCTAATTAAACCACACAGAAACGCAAGTGAGTAATTACCGCCGGTGTCAGGGTAGAGCTTCCTTTTGGAGAGGGATGGGGCTTCTGGACCTGGTAGCAAACCTCTATTTCTGGACCTCAGTGAGTGTTCACCTTATAAAATTTCAATCAGCTAGGAAATATTTATGCGTGATTTTCTGTAGCTATTTTATTTTATAACCGTAAGGACTATAAAGCACGCAAAGAACAAAAGTGGTAACGTCAAATGAATCTGAATGTAAATCCCAGCCCACCACTTATGATTTGTGAAATTGGCAAGTTCGTATCTGAGTATCAGTTTTCTCTGGAAGGAAATGTGAATAAAAACAAGAATGCTTACAGGCTAGAATTGTCCTCAGAGGCCAAAGCAGTGATTTCTTCAGCGTCTGGCCCGGAGTGGCTACTCTGCTAATGTTCCTGCCTTTCCCTCCTCTGCCCACGTAGTTCTTACTCTGCTCTAATGTTGTGTGATTCTGCATGATCAGATTACTGATCATTTTGTTCAATTGGATACTAATTTCAGATATGTAAATAAATTGCATGTTTCTGAAGACTGATTCTGAATAAACAGAATACGCCCTTCCGAACTGCAGCCGAATCCTGACAGCAAGTTATTGCCCCCTCCCAAGAGGATGGTTTCTACTCACACCTCAAATCCCAGAGCCCTTCATTACAGACCAGTACCTCTTAATTCTGGTTAAAAATAATAATGATGATTAATATTTTGCGGGGAGATAGGTAATGATTAAGTTTTTGACAATGGCATGTCATTTGTCATTAGAAGCATTCTCCCTGTGCTGAGCGGGCACTCACTATACTTTTTTAATGATTGATTATGTAGAGTTGATTTTAATGGCCTCTCTGTAATGATGGGAATAATTTGAAGTAGAAGGTGATGTCAATATAAGCGTTAAAATTAGGGGAAGTTTTTTGCAGTAGTTACTCTAAAGTGGCACTCAGAGAGGGGAAGGCATGGCCCCACAGAAAGAGACCCAGGCCTTGCTGAGGACACCCACCGGAGTCTCAGCCCTGGTCTCACTTCTGATAACAGCCATGGTGTACTGGGTGTTTCCCATAGACTGGGGTAAGTGTTTTCTATTTATTGATTTATTTTATCCTTGCTTTGGCTCTGAGATCTGTATGTATCCAGTTCACACATGGAAAAACCGTCTCACAGGAACGTCTGCCAGTAAAAACAAGAAGGGGACACATATCTAGTGCAAAGAGGAGCTGGAAATTCAAGCCTACTATAACCAAACTCTAAAACTCTTACACTTAACTAGGCGATCTCTGAAATCCCTCGCAGGGCAGTAGTCTATGATTTATGAAATCTCTTCTCCACATGAATTTCCAAGGATCTATTGAGCTGGGGGTTGACCTCAGTGGCTCCTGTCTTCTTTGTTTAGTTCATGTCCTTAACTCATGTCAGTATCTGAAAACCTCACTCATTCTGGGAGCACAGAACCTAGGACAAGGTCTTCCCCACACAGCGACAACATGCCAACATGGATGGAAAATGAGAATTTGAAGATCAAATTTGCTGGAAACTTCTCAAGCCCTTTTCTCTTCCTAGAAATCAGGCTCCTCATATTGAACTTGACTGTAATTCCTTCTAATGTTTACCAAGAAAATAAAAAAAGAAACACAAAACTATGTCCCAGAAAGACAGAACAACAATTACATTTTTAAATTAGTCACAGGCTTATCAGCTCCTGCAACTTCTGGTAGTGGAAAATAACCCAGAGGACACTGTCATGGAACATTAGGGTAATAGATTTTAAGCGAGTGACATGTTTACATTGCACAACAGAACTGCGCCAATTTCTTCATTATTTTCTGCATAGCATTTTTGAACTTACCTGGAATTATTCAATCCAGTTTACCAGAAGGTTGCATGTTTCGGCCTCCGTCTTTCTAATGAAACCCTTACGTTCTGAGGTCAGGTTCTCATTACCACTTGCATGAACTTTTTCAATCTCGCAGTTGGTAATTCTCCTTGCAGCCAATTTTACCCCTGATCCCTCCAACTCATTACTGCCAGATTTATCTTCCTGAAGAACTGCTCCATGTAAGTCACCTTCCCGTATAAAAACATATAATGGATCTTCTGCTCACCGAGCAAAAATCAAAATTGTTAATCAGGGCTTTATATGAACCTTGACCTGGGTTTAAACCCTCTTCTCAGCCTTGTTTTCCCCTGATCGCCTTCACACAACGTAAGCCAAGTTGACTGAATATCTATCGCGAGCTCTCACTCTGAGGGCTGCTGCTTCCCTTCTGGGGATTTTTCTCTCACCAAGTCTCCACGAGCAAATAGTCTCGAGACCTGTTCAGTGGTTCTAACTTAGAAGCAAGTAAGAAACCCACAACGATCTTCAGAAAGAGGACTGAGTCCTTGGCACACTGCAGTGCGTCGTACATCCTCACCCTTGGCCCGTCCTACTTTGCTGCAAGCTGACTTTGGATCTGAACGTGAACCTAGAGGATATGGGAGCAGCAAAAGACCATCATTCAGAACTTTACCAATGGGCCTGAAGAAAAGCCACGTTGTTCCTGACTGTAGCCTGGACAGGTCACACAGCGCAGACAATTTCACTGGAAATTGTTACTGTCAACAAACTTTCTTGCCTTGGCCAATAAAGAAGGAGAAAAAAATACATATTAAAAAAAATAGAAATAGCATACTCTTAATTCTGGACCCTGAAAAAGAAAATACAGCTTTTTCAAGGGAGCTGGCAAAAGAGCTACAGGAACATAGTAAGTACGACTCAGAGTGTCAGGTTGAGAGCACGTGGACGACCATTCTGCTGAATGTAATTTTTAGGCGAACAACTCCCATTTTCTCAAATCCTACAGTTCATTTCTTAATAGTTTCCCCAAAACCTCATAGAAAGTTTATGAGAACTTGGGGAAAGAAAAATACCCCCTTCTAGAGCATTTGGGTATCTCTACTTGCTTTACCAAGTACGCGGTGTGGAATGATGCAGGAGGGAGCTAGTAGCTTCTTGAAGCCCGGTAAGCATTTTTTAGAAGTAGCAGGTAAAATAACAGTGCTGTGAAGCCCCGAGCACACTGCACCCCGGGCCTGACACGGCTGTAACAATGTAGTACAAAACCATGGTGTCGGCCGAGGAGGAGCAATGGGGGGTATTTGTATTAAGTGAGAGAAGAAGATTTATAGATAAATCACTGGAGAAGAGTTATAGTGGATCATGTGTTTGCTTACAAAAGGTGCGGAGAGCAATATTTTTTTCTCTGCTTTGTCAACATCTAACGCCCATTTATCTCTGTTACCTTCCTCATCCATAGTCACAATCACTCCATAAATTCATCACCACGGATTGTAAAGCTTAAGACAAGGTCAGAAAGCTTATGAAAAGAGTCAGTAATCTATCCAACAGAGGGCTGAGAAATGTTAATGGTGGTAACCTGGTGCACGGGGACCCGGTTTCCATTACAGAAGTGAATGGCCATCAGTCACCATCGCACTGGGCCATCCTGAAACATTCCGTGAGCTTAAGATGGCTGGGAACAAATACTGCATAGGTCAGAGCTGCCAAGCCAGGAAACAGCTGCTTCTTAAAATTTGTGTTATAAAGTGGGCTAAAGAAAATCCCACTCAGAACACGAGGCAAATGCCCAGGCAGCAGAGACACCAGTGTGGCGTTTCATAGCTGGCTGACTGCTGTGTGCACCATGACAGCACTTAACAATGAGCCGTACTGATCAGACAGGGGAGACACCATCACAAAGGTGGCTCTCCCAGGGTGAGGCTTGTCCTTGCCTTCCCAGTGTGCTGACCTCTGAGGTTTCCTCAAATGTGGGAAACTCAACTACATAATTTATGGTAGTGGGGACAAAAAAAAAAAAATGCAAGTGGAGCAGAGCCCTTCTCTACCCGTCCACTTTCTACCGGAGTGAGCTCATCTGGGTTCATGTGTCCCTGGGGTGAGGTCACCTCTGCCCACACTCTTCCCCCGGTGTGAACCTGTCTCTGTCCACAGCTATTCCAAACGCATTCTCTGAAAAGCAGCAGGCTTCTCGTTCCCTCTATGTGCGAGCAGACCCCGCAGAAGGCACCGAGGCCCCGGCCTCAGAGGCACACTCTTCTTGTCCTCACTGTGAGCCCGGGCCTGGGGCCTGTGCACTTGGGGCAGGGAGCTCCATTGCCCCCACCATGTCCTGGGGTGGGTGGGCACAGGGAAATAGAAGCCACTAAAGGGAGCCTGAGGAGAACGTGGAAAAGTCTGCTTTTATCTCTTGTGACAGAAAATTTTAAAAGATATGTTTTTAAAATTCGATTGTCAGAAGCCCAGAACTTTTTCATGTATTACCCAGAATTGTTTGAATTACATGTTGCTCTTCATTTCCTGATGACAGAAGTGATACACCTTCACAGGAAAAAAAGAAAAACAGGGGAAGTATGAAAACGAGTGGCCTTGTCTTTCTTTCCTGCACTGGAGGTTATAGCTCTGAACCACAGCTCCACGCCCTATCTTCTGTGCATTGCCATAAAGCGCGATGTGACGGCCTTCCCGGGCAGATTACCTGCAAGTTCCACTAAAATTATTCTAGCTTAATAAGGAGTGAGATTTGGGACACATTTTTAGCTTTAATTTCCAAATAAAGTAATGTCAAGACTCATCCCATATTTACCTTCCCAAAACATTTTATTTTCTATAATTTTTCTTTGGGTTTGAGTATTTGGGAGTTGTGGACAATTCCTTCCAGAATCTGACCACCATCCATCAGGTTCAACTCCTGCTTCAGATTTTTGTCACTTGTTTCTAGGTCTATCCCTCAAGCTCATCCTACTCTCTCTAGTCAACTTTGCTTCAAATCATGATTATAGGCCCACTGTCTTTGTTCTAGGGCTCTCTCTAATTTGTAATGGTTAAATGCCTCACTGAAGACTAAGACTGAGAAGTTGTGAGGAGAAAAGGGTAACGACTGAGAATTCGAGATGGGATTTTAGCAATCACTTTTTCCACGGTGGTACATCTTTTATCCCACGGCTCAGGGAGTCTCTTCACTGCCCACCTGTTCTCTGGCCTGAGAGGCTTGTCGTCTTTTTATTGCACCCAGTGTCTCTGAGCAAGACTGACTCCATCATCTCTGTTCTCCTCTCTATTTCAAGGGCATCAGACACCAGTGTCCAGGCCTTGCTCCATAAAAACAAAACAAACAAACAAAAATACCAAAATGGTCTCCAGACCCAAAGTAGACAGTATTTTTACCTTGATTTGGAAAATAATTTTAGAAATTCCTAGTCCAAAACCTCATTTTTATCTTTCTTACTTTTATCTAAGGCCTGTCTATGTATTTTCTTCCCAAATTGAAATCGGTACAGAAAAGTAAATTCAGGTTTTTAAGTTGCAGAAGACAAAGAAATTGCAGAGTTTTCAAGTCAGACTTTATACAAATGCTTCCTAGGAGAAGTTCAAGAATTAGGCAGGGGTCTGGTTAAAGTCACTGCATTGCCCTTATCATCAGTAGTTCTCCAAGTGGAAAGAGGACGACGTAGGTAAAATAGAAAAAGAATTTTCTCTTTTTCACAGCAAATCTTGCCAGGGTATTATGGATTACTTTCCCTCCTGTTACGTATCTATCATCCAGCTTTGAAAATAAGTCATCCTGATGATATTTACTTATGTTTGTTTGTTTTGTCTTAGAGATGGGGTCTTGCTTGTTGCTCAGGCTGGTCTTGAACTCCTGGGCTGAAACAATCTTTCTGCCTCAGCCTCCCAAGTAGCTAGGACTAAATGCACACTCCCCTGCTCCCCGCTGGCATTGACTTCTTTATTTGTTCAGTGTATTTATTGCTCATCTATTATATGTCAAGAATTATGCTTAGCATAAGCATATCTTTCATAGAGAAAGACGAGGCCATATCATTAATGCCCTTGTAGGACATGTTATAGGTTTTGATCTTTATCCTGAAAGACATTAAAATCCATTGAATAATTGTCATCAAAGCAGTAAGAGAGCAGAGGCATCTGAATTGTGCCCTTTAAAAGGGTAAATTTTATAGGATAAGAATTTTGTATCAATAAAGCTTTAATTAAAACAATTTATAAGCAATGTTTTAAAAAACTGTATGTATAGTAAATTCATTTCTAATACCCTCCACTAATAAAAAATAAAAAAAAAAACTGGACCAGAATAGAAGGAGAAAAATTCTTTCATTGTCTGTAAGGATATGAAGAAAAATACCTCCCCACTGACCTCAGACCTCTTACATTTGGCATAATGTGGTGGATACGGACAGACTATAAAAGAGGAAATTAGAACATTCTGATTAATAAATGTAAAAAGAAACACACGTAAGAGGATAGTACAGGTACAATATTAAAATGGAAAATTGACAAATTTTTCAACAATATCAAACTACTGGACATTTGGCAAGAACCCATTGTCATTTCAGAAAAATATTGGTAATATATGGTGACTATAACTGGGCCGGACTACACTTGAAGATATATCACAATCCACACTCAGCAGGTGAGGCCCCATCTGTACAATACTTGTGTGTCATTAACAGCCATGCTGTCATAAATTACACAATTAAACAGTTTTGCTCAATGAAATTTTGTTAAAAATAAACCCCACTGATGATGCCCGAGGAGTCCACAGGATAGATTTTGGAATTGTCCTCAACATTGATGTGCACAGGCATAACACCGCCTGCCTGCAGCCCGCCCTACGGGCAGACTGGCACAAGGATGCTGAGAACAAAGGCTTGGTCATCTCTGTTAATGTAAGACATTAACATGTAGACAAGGGTGTACAGTTAAAGCTCCTTTATTTTCCTAGTGTCCAGCACTGTACTCCATTATTGGCAAGTTGAAAACAACAGCAGCAGCAACTGAGAGCTGCCCACACATTTAATCTCACTTTGGCATTATTGCTCTCACGTTTGAGTGGGTTTCGACTCCTTCACATTGCCATCGCCATTCCTGACTTGACTGCCAGTTCTTGTCCATGGTGCTGATTTCCAAACAGATGAATTATGCTATCAAGAGAGGGTTTTCTGGCCTGAGAGCCATCCTTAAGTCCTCAGAAATGTCCCCTTTCTCACCTAGTCTTCAGCCATAGAGGCCTGGTCAAACCTGGTTGGGAGCCATCTCCTGACATAAATGACCCTTTAAGAACAGTTACATATTGGGCAATGCCTGTGGCTCAAAGGAGTAGGGGTGCTGGCTCCATATGCCAGAGGTGGTGGGTTCAAACCCAGCCCCAGCCAAAAAACTGAATAAAAACAGTAAAAAAAAAAAAAAAAAAAGAGTAGTTACATATTACACTTGCTCCACGTGTATGCTATCCCGCCCACCACCTCTGCTGGAAGGCTCTCTTTTCCTTCTCCCTCACATCACTGGCACCCTAGAAGACCATACCAGCTCACAAATTCTCATCTGTAGCCTTTGCTTTTCTTGTTGTGCATGTGTCTATGTCAGAGTGGGAGAGCAAGGGATACTGAGAACATGGGATGTTTCGGTTTATCTTCCCAGTTTTCAGAACCAAGAAACTCACAGTGGGGAGCAATACTGTCTGCAGCCCTGTCTGCTACCCCTGGGACGCTGTTGCTTCTATTCTAATAGAGCTCCAAGGGATGGTAGTAAGGGGGAGTTGGAAAGATATTTCCTCCCAGAAATCTCATTTACATCACTTAGTTGACTTGTTTCTAGATTGTTTCTGCTCTATCTGAAAGATACATACAACATACAACATATGGGGACTCTCGGTGCTGCTGAATGGTGGGAGAACAGTAATAGATAAAAGGAACTGAAGGAATCCAAGTTCTTGCTCATCCTGTGACTCTGGGAGATGATGGCATCCTTACTGAGTTTCTGGGACCATACTGACAACTGCCATGCTTAGAAGGAGGTGGAGGAGGATAAGAAGAGTAATAAAACCAGTGATGACAAGAGTAACAGCAGCAGGAATTCTACTACAATAAACATCTTATTTGATGAAAGTTTAGGTTATATTAAAAGCCCACAGTAATCAAGACAACATGATAATGACACAAAAATAGAGGCATAGAAATATGGAACAGAATAGAAAACCAAGAGATGAAACCAGTCTCTACTTGCCATCTGATCTTTGATAAACCAAACAAAAATAAATAATGGGAAAAATCATCCCTATTCAATTAACTGAATAGACACATGTTAAAAGACTGAAATTGGACCCACACCTTTCATCACTTACAAAAATTGACTCAAGAGAGATTAAAAAGATTTAAATCTAAGATATGAAATGACAAAAATCTTAGAAGACAGTGTGGGAAAAACTCTTGAGGATGTTGGCCTGGGGAAAGATTTTATGAAGAAGATATCAGTGGCCACTGTAACAACAACAAAAGCAAACAAATGAGACTTAATTAAACTGAAAAGTTTTGCACAGCTCAGGACACAACAATTAAACAAATAGAACACCTTAAAGAATGGAAAAAGATATTTCCATGTTATGAATCTGACAAACAGTTGATAACTAGGATATATTAAGAACTCAGATTAGTCAATTAAAAAAAAGAGCAAACAATCATATCTATCCCTGGGTAAGAGACATGGACAGAACCTTCCCTAAGGAAGACAGACCAATGGCTAGCAAACATATGAAAAATGCTCATTGTCCTTAATCTTCAGAAAAATCAAATCAAAACAACCCTGAGATATCACTTAACCCCAGGGAGAATAGCACATATCACAAAGTCCCAAAGTCCCAGGCGCTGGTCTGGGTGTGAAGAGAGAGGGACACTTTTATACCACTGGTGAGACTGCAAACTAATACAGCCTCTTCGGAAAGAAGTTTGGGGAATCTCAAAGAACTTAAATTAGACATCACATTTGACCCTGAAATCCCGTTACTAGGCATCTACCCAAAAGAAAAAAAAAAAACATTTTATCATAGAGACATTTGCACTAGAATGTTTATCACAGCTCAATTTACAATCACTAATATGTGGAAACAACCCAAATGCCCATAAACTCAGGAAGGATTAATCAGCTGTGGTATATGTATACCATGGAATATTATTTAGCTGTAAAAATAGTTGGTGCTTTACATCTTTTGTACTAACCTAGATGGAGTTGACACATATTCTTCTTAGTAAAGTATCACAAGAATGGAAACGCAAGTATCTTCAATCTTATTACAAATCCAGTAGATGAACTAACACACTCCCACATGGAAAAAAACTTAATTCTATTCAAGTTGGGAGGAGAGGAAATGAAGGAGGGGGTAGAGGAGGAGAGGATTGGTGTGCTCCCACTTAAAAGGCCCAAGGTAGGGGTGTATGACATACCTATTGTCTGTAGGACACAACTATAAGAAGGACTCTACCTAACAAATTCAAAAATTGTGACCTAGTTGTTTGTACCCTTACAATAACCTGAAATTTAAAAAAAAATAAAAATATTACTTTGCCTATAAATAACTATATATGTGTAATAGGTACCGAATTAAAAATAATGAATAGATATTTGGGGAAAAAAAAAAAAAGATTTGACTAGCACCAAGTCCTCACCAGAGGAATGAGCAGAGCCCAGATGTTGATGTGCCCTTTAATAGGCTTTGAAGGGCTAAAAGGGGACTATTTCCATCATGATGTGCCTATAGAAATAAGCACTGTGGGAAACCTCAATGTCTGTAGCCTGGAAGTGGGCCCTTGAGGGATGTGATGTAATTCTGAAGACAGCAAGAAGCTGAATGAGAAAGTGGTGGTCAAGGGCACTCAGTGAGGTGAGGAGTCTAATTGAGAAGACTATTCCCCATTCAGTGAGTGATATGGACAAACAAATGGCACAACTGTAGCCAATTAAAAAATATATATATGTCAA
Organism: Galagoides demidoff; assembly: GCA_963574575.1. NCBI lineage: Eukaryota > Metazoa > Chordata > Mammalia > Primates > Galagidae > Galagoides > Galagoides demidoff. The sequence continues at coordinate 26,630 of CAUYQV010116387.1, forward strand.
ATTTTCATTTTGACATTTATTTTGTAAGTGCTTTGGGGCAAGTAATTTACTTCTTCAAGACTCATTTTTCTCACTTTAAAATATTAATTAGATGATTTTTGAGGATTAAATTAATCAATACATATAAATGTTCTTGGCTTATGCTCATAAATAGGAATGTACTAAATGTTGGTTGGTTCTCAATAACTTGGCAACCGTGATTTATTTTTAACATCGTTTGGAAACTTGTTGATGGATGAGCCAGAAACTTAGACAAGAATTCAAGACATTTCCATAAACTTTAACACAATCCCTTTGCATTCATACACCAAGGTGGTAAAGTCTTCCAAAGTCAGGCAACACTGCAATAGAATAAAACACAGAGTTGGAAGTAATCTGTAGGATGACCTGGCATTTAATTTACTAACACTATTCAAGACATCGTTTTGGACATGATTTAATTAAAAATGTTTCCTGAGTGCTTTACAGTTCTCAGCAAGGAACTCTGCTCACCACTTTTTGCCAAGGACCCACACGTGTCCCTTTCTTCCTCTCATGCTGTCGGATATCTTTGTTAAACACATTAGTCCCCCTTCCTGCCTTAACAGATAACTGCCCAGAAAATATAATTGAATCTTTCTATGATGAGTGAGTGTCCTGCACTGCCTTCGGGGGATCATTTGGAGCCTCCAGGATCATGGTGCAGTGTTATAAATTGTAAATATAAAGAATAAAGAAGATTGGTCCATGTCTGTTTTATGCCAGGACATACCTTGAAAACTATTCTTTAAAAAAAAAAATCCGTTCTTACAGTTTATTTTCTTGTGAATTTTTGGTTTGCCAGAATTAAGTAAGGAAGAAATAATAATCCTACCTAATCAAAGCTTTATTTGATTCCTGTTGATGACATCACAATGTACCTTATTTTGGAATAATAGCTTTGGGATTAGAGGGTAGAAAGTGGTCTCACAAATGCACCCCTGGATTCTTCATTTCACAGAGCGATTTCCTATGAACATACTCTGTTAACTGTTAAAAAATTGGAAACACTTAAGGAATTAGCAGAGAGTTTTGATGCGAGTCTTTCTCCCATGTATTGAAAAATGCCCATATCTTTTCCTTGTTCTCCTGAAAATCTTTGATTCAGAATATGAAACTGCCAAGCCATGCCTCATTTATTCCAGCCTATTGTCTACTAAATGTGACTCGATAATTGTAAATCCCTTGATCTTTCATGATTACTCTAATGCCTTCATGCACCTCACACGTTTCCTCTGAGCCACATGGTAGTCTAGAAAGCATTAAATGTAAGCAGCAGGACTATTTTTAATAGAAATGCCTTGCTACAGTGGTTTTGTAATGTGAACACATTTTTACTTTAAAAACTAGGCAGTTCAAAATGATTGCATTTGACTCAAAATGAATCCGGCATGTACAGCGTCTGTAGAGAATGACCATGTATGGGTGATGCAATTAGTAAATAAAAGTCTACAGTCCCTGCCATAATAGTAGGCAACTGCATTTGTTTGCCTCCTTTCTTGTTTCTTTGTTTATTTTTTATTCATTTTCTAGAAAGAGTCTAGATGAGCAAGGTAGGAAATCGCGTTAACTTTAAGGGCTGCTCCCTACATCACTCCCCTCGTGAATCATTTAGTTTGCTGATGGTGATACATTTGATTAAATTATTCACTTGATTAGATGATGTTCGCCAGGTCTGAAAATTTTAATACAGAAGTGTGTAACTTGATTGAACACAACTTACCCAAACAAAAACGAGGCTATGTTCTCAGCTATCCCTGGACCTACCTGTACCTAACACGACAGGGGCTAGTTCTGTTATCTTCCACCGGCATTAGAAATGGTGCCTCTGCAGAAAGATAAATACTGCTCATTCTTACCCAGGAGCTAAAAAAAAAAAAAATGAGCTCACAAAAATGAACAGTAGCCCTGTGGTTATTAGAGGATGCGAAGAGGAGGGAAAAGAGAGGATAGGAAGAGGCTTAAGGGATATAAAGTTACAGCTAAAGGAGGGGAATGAGTTCCAGCATTCTGTGGCATCATGGGGTGGATATGGTTAACAGTAATTTCGTATGTCTTTTCAAAAAGCTAAAGAGAATTTTGAATGTTCCAACACAAAGAAATGATATGTGCTTGAGGTGACAGATAGGTGATTATTCTGATTGATCGGTACATACTATACACAAGTATCAAAATATCAATTTGTCTCTCATAAATGTGGATTGATTAAACATAAAATAAAATAAATCTAAAAAATGTATATCCACCAAATTGAGGGGGGGGGAGTGGATTTCTTATATGAGAAAAAAAATAGGTGCCTCTTCGCTCCGAATTCCACTGAACATGATTCCATGTTCTTTCTGCCTCTATTTCACATCTGTCTCCTGAGGGGAATGCATTTAACTCACACTCCTGGAATAAGGGATACTTTATTGGAATCTTGATTTCCCCCCAAGGTAGACCTGGCCTAAATACTTTCCCCAGTAAGCTCAGAGAGAATGTACACAGGAGGCAGATAATGTCCGCACTAATACTCCCTCCTTCACAAGTGTTAGGCCCTAGGATGACATCCCAGTTAGAGGGGTGGGAAACTGTCCCACTTTCCAGTCCCTTCTTTCTGACTCCACGAGTTAACATGCCCAAGTGAACTTGGAAGATTTGTTGCATCACATATAGGCCCCTAATCCCCTTCCTTCCCTCTTCCCACACAAGAGGAATGTCATGGTGGGTAACTTCCTACATTCCCAGAGCGATCAAAAGTAATTAGTGGTTCTTGGGTTGCTGTTGAAATTCTTGATGTTGCCATTATTGCCCACCTAGTAAAAGAGGCACAGTGGGAAAAGTGGCAGTCTTTAGAATTCTTAGGCCACTAACTATTTTAAGAGTACAGGGTAGTCAACATTTGTGAGAAAATGTCTCACTTGTGTTCACAGTTAAGTTCCCCACAAAGGGAGCAAGTTTACAGTCTAGAATCAAAGTTAATGTTACAAGGATGGGAAAAGATACTTTTTTGGAGAGATTTTACTCATTATTCTTGATCCTGAGCTAGGAAAAAAGTGTTCTCTGAATTTTTTCTAAGGAACCCTGAGAATTCACAAGGAAATGAAAAAGAATTAACTGTGGAGTCTAAAAGTTTATGTAAATGGGTGTCCAGTATAGCCCAGGGCAGTAACCCCCAAAGTGTGGCTCTTAGCCAAGAACATCAGCACCACCCAGACACTTGTAGCATGGCCTGGACATACCTCTTAGTCCTTTTCAATTCCTGTAACAAAAATATCATTGACGGGATGATGTGTGAATAATGGGAATTTGTTTCTCATAGTTCTAGAGGCCAGGAAGCTGAAGATCAAGAAGTGGGAAGATTTGTTGACTGGTTGATCTATTTTCCCTTGTCTTCCCATGGGGGAAGGTGAAAGTCAGCTGTCTTGGGTCTCGTTGAGGGGCTTATCCCTTTCACCAAGGCTCTGCCCTCAGGACCTAATCATCTCCCAAATGTTGCCCTCCCTAATGCTATCACCTTGGGCATTAGAATTTTAGCATATGAACTGGGGGAACACATTCAGACTAGAGCACCTATAGAATGTGGGGTCTAGCTATCTGCGTTTAACAAGCCTCCAGGTGATTCCGAAGCACAGTAAAGTTACAGAACCACAGCCTTTGTGAAAACATTATGCGCCTCCATGTAGTAAGGCTGCTCATTTGACTCCAGGGAAAACTACCTGGGATCCTGAGCTCCTGTAAGTGCACCTGAGGGAGGATTTGAAAAGGCATCTTCTCAATTGAATTGTTTACAAGCAGTTGCCTTAAAGGGAAAAAGATAGACAGGAGAAATTAAGTTCAATGTTTGCAATTAGCAGTAACTGACTAAATTTTACAGATGCATTTTTTATATAAACAGACAAAGATACGACACACTTAGAATGAGATTAAACACATCATTGTACATTTGTATCAACCATAACTATACACCATTTCTTCCAGTAGAGAACGTTAGAGAAATGATGAGCCAGGTGAAAAAAAATGTTATTTTTGAAATGTCCTTAAAAGAATTTCGCCCTGTGGTGTGATCCAGAAATGATTTCAGTGTAGGGGACATTTAATCCAGCTCAGAAGTCTCTCCAGTGTGAATGCGCTGGCTTCATTCAAATCCCATGTAGCAACATTGCAAAGTAGTTATTTTATATTTTAGCATTTCTTGTTCTTCCTTGAATTCATCTCATCCGGTGAACAGCACTCCTCAAATCTATCATAAAATATTCCTTAATAATAATCATCATAAATCTAAATACTGTGAAACTTTGGGGAAAGAACCAATTACTATTAAATCTGCAAATTGCCTTAAAATTAAAATTTAAATCCTAGGGATTAGATCTTCAGTGGAAGGCTTGGAAATTTTGTTTATTAGAGGAAAAAATGCCATACAGCCTGAGTATTCAAATTGTTCATGCATCATTAAGGAGATATTTATTAGCAACTGACTTTGGGAAGCTGTTTTAGTCCTGGGAACATAGCAGTAAAAATTGCATACATATACATATATAGAGATGGATAGATAGATAAATTCCCTGATGTCACGGAAGTTATTTCTAGTAAAGGAGGCAGACAGAAACAAGTAAAGACACAACATCATGTCCAGAATACGACACACAGTCAGGTGCACGAGAAGGAGGGCTGGGCACAGCATTAGACAGAGAGGTCACAGAGTACCTCCATGAAGAAATGGGGCAGACCTATAGGAGGTTCACCCCAGCAAGTACCAAGACCCTGACTTGCAAGTGAAAATTGCCCATTGCATGAAGATCATGACATAAATTGAGAAAAGGAGATTAATAGATAAGATTAGGAACCAAGTGGGGCTTTATGAGACATAGGTGTGCTTACTCTGGTTGTGAAAGAGAGTCACAGAGAAGAATTTTGTGGGGTTTTGTTTGGTTTTGTTTGACTTTGTTTGGCTTTAGGAGAAAGCAGCAGTATGATACAGATTACACTTTGAACAGATCACTATTGCTCCTCTAGAGGAACGTGACCATAAGGTGACAAAAATGAATCAGTAATTCCAGCTAAGAGGTCACTTTAGTGGAAAGAGATGGCAGCTGAGTCGTGTCGTGGCTGTGTGGGTGGTGATAAACGGTTAGCATGAGGATGGATGTTGACAGCGGAGTTAACACGGTTTACAAATGAATTGGATGTGATGTACAGGAGAGATGAAAGCACAAAGCAATCACTCTCACTGTCCATCTAAGGAATGCTGGGAAAGACCCAGGAGGGGACAGGTTTGAGGACTGTGTGGAATCCAGAGCCTATTCAAATGTGAATTTGGATATTCTGTCATTGGCTCTAGTACAGATGTTGAGTGGACCGTTAAACACAGAAACTCACGGAATAAGTGCGGGCCAGAGATACCCATTCAGAAGTCAGTAGTTTGTAGATGGTATTTAATCGGAAAGAGCCAGAACAGCCGTAAAAGAGGAGATGCCAACAAAAAATTCCAAAATCTTTCCAGTGAGAAAGAAAGAACCAGGAGTTCTGCGTGAAACATCTTGCTTTACGCTGAAGGACCACTTTATAGATAAGAACAAACACAGAAAGTGGCCCAGGATCCCAGGACTTGATCCACTGCTCAATCTAATTTTTTTTGTTTGGTTTTGATTTAACCTTTAACAGTGAGGAAAATCAGACTCCATGATAGAAAGAAGTACATGTCGCAAAGATAGGCTGTGAAAGAAAATGTTATTCTTTACAAAATGATGATGCATGACATTTTAATCCCTTTGGAAAAATACCATGGCTGAATTTAAAGGGGGTTGTCATCAGTCTCAGCAAATTTTTCGAAAAGTGTTCGAACCAAGGACTTTGTGTTAAGTCAACATCGCAGATGGTGTCACATGCTTTAACATTTTTACCATGATCAGCTTACCTAACAACTTCACATATCTAAGAAACTTTACGTTTTCTCTCTCTGTTTGGGGGCTGCAAGCTGCAGGTGTATTAAGGTCACAGTCTAGGAAATAAACAGTGGTAACCGACCAGCTTCAGTTTATGTATATCTGTTCTGCTTCCATTCTTTCCTGCAAGAAGCTTCGCAAACACTATGCCTCCATCAGACGTATCTACGCCTACATCAATTTCTGCTACTCAGTCATTTTCCTACCACATAGACAAATCAGCCTCATCAAGTCCTAGGTAACTGTGTCTGCTCCCTTTACCTGCAGGTACCAGGTACCAGGAAGTGTGAGCAGCAGTCTCCTTGCTGGGATGAAAAGATCTAAATAAGCTTCTTCGCAGCCCTGAGAGTACTGGCTGTCCCAGCAGCCTCCTGTGTAATAGTTACTGAGCGACACTTGGCGACTGGCATTACTGCAGGGCACTGTGATTGTGAAGAGCTGCCCCGCCCAGGGCCCAAGTCCTTCACAGGACCCTGCTCTATTTTTCCCTTTGCTCTACCCACCCCTTTCTGTGGACAAAGGACCCTCCACAGACCCCCTCCTATTTTTTTTATTTTTTAATTTTGGGTCAATATGAAAGTAGCTACAAGTAGGTTATATTATTTGCATTTGTAGGGTAAAGTCCAAAGTCTGAGTTGTCGCCGAGTCCTTCACGGGAAGTGTGCCACACACCCCTACGGTGTGCCCAATCGGTGGGAACTGTCCAAGCCCCCACCATCCCTTCTTTAATTTAACTGTGTTTTCGTCTTGTGTGGACTGTAGTTTTTGGTCTCCTGTTTTCAGATGAGTTTTGAGTACATGGGATGCTTGCTTTTCCATTCTTGATTCTTCAAGCCAATCAACAAGGAAAGAGCAATCAATGGGCAGGCAACGTGGACAAAGCCTTTCCCAAGAAGGTCAGCAAAGGTCCCCACTGGTACCAATTCTCCACCGTCCCTGGACCCCACAATTCTCAAACTGCCCCAGCGTGGCCCTGAAGACCAGTGCAGACCTCCCATGTCTTCCCATGTCTTCCCTCCCGGCTTGTGTTGTCTGTGACTATGTTACATTTTTGTTTAATCAAAAGTGTTATGAATAATGGCCTTAAGTGCAGGCTGGAGTGAAGTGGAAGCCTGAGGGCCCTCAACAGGTCAGCGTGAAACTGAGAGTGGGAAGAGATGGGGGCCAGACCATCCATCTGTGGGGACCAGAGGACACAGACTGTCCCTCCCTCAGTCCTGTGTTCCAGCATACAATTCCATAGTTCAGGGATATTATACTTGAAGTCAGCCCTCAAAATATTGTGATAGTTTGTTAAGATAGAAAATGGGAGATATTTTATCTAACGATTTGTTAGCCTAATTTACAGCTTTTGAGTATTTAAATAAATAGAATGAGTTCTCATTTGTACTTTTCTTCCTCAAACATTAGAAGGAGGCCTTACACCATAAGGATTTCTACAAAGAATTTCTACTTCCTGCTTCTGGACCTGTGGGTGAAGTTCACTTTTTTTGCCTTCCTTATTTTTCTGGAGCAAGAAATAGGTGATAAGCAAAAGAGTGGCAACATTAAACGAAATATGAAAGCTTTTGAATTCTCTGGAATTTTCATTTTCCATAAGCCATATGCACATATAACCATCTCTTATACTTTTGTGTTAATTAAACATTTTTCTACAACTTCATGATAGAGGAGTTTATCAACAGCTTGAATGGTTATGGGGTGAAAATACATTTTCTTTCTTTCTTTCTTTCTTTTTTTTTTTTTTTGAGACAAGAGTTTTACTATGTCACCCTCAGTAGAGTGCCTTGGCATCATTGCTTGGGCTTAAGCAATTCTCTTGCCTCAGCCTCCCAAGAAGCTGGGACTATAGGCGCCCACCACAATGCCTGGTTATTTTTTGTTGTAGTTGTCATTGTTGCTTATCTGGCCCGGGCTGGGTTCGAACCTGTCATCCTTGGTGTATGTGGCTGGTGCTATAACCACTGTACTACGGATGAGGAGCTGAAAATACATTTTTGTATATTATTTTTCTAAGATAACCGGTAAGTAGACTGAAGTTCTGTTTCTGTTGTCTTAGTTTCTTGAAAGGCTACGTAATGCACATGCATCTCGTCTCTGACAGCACTTCAGATCGGCGCCGGTATTACAAACAGGTATGACTGAATATGGAAAGCTTTAAGAATTGCCTCATCTCTGGGTGCCTGAGTGTGCTGGGCCCTGTACAGAGCCTGCAAACGTTGCAATAGTTGCCATCAGCCGTAAGGAAGAGAATCGCTCTGCGTCTCTACTCTTGTAATGGTGAGAGGCTTCATCCTGTCTTCTTCCTCCTTTGCACTCAAGAAACCTTCTTTGGGACAATATTATGAAGCTTTTTCTTAATCAGGAATGGCCATCTGATACAAAGATGGTGCTCATGACAAGCTACAGTAGTGCCGTCTGGCATGAAAATCATCTAAGCCAATCAGGAACCTTCTCACTTTGTGTTTCATACTAAAAATATGAAAAGAGCTTGCCTTTTAGGTGGAGCTTAGAGACAAGGGGAGGACAGATGCCCAGAAAAAGGCCCGTTCTACTCACTGCTCTTCCTGGGAGTGGGTAGAGCCCCAGGTGTCACCCCGAACCCATGGTCCAGTTAGGGCCAGTGGGCACCTGACTGAGTCCGTGTGCACAGACACTGTTCACCTGTGTACACTCCACAGCGTCAGGGAGCAGCTAAGACACGGAAGGAGGGTGGGAAGTCTAGATCATTCCACTCAAGCCCGCAAAAGGGGATTTTTAACCCCACATTATCTTACACTGAGAGGGCTCCCTGAATAGGGAAATGGATTCTTTGCATTCTTCAGTTGTTTCAAAACTGAATGGAAAACAACCACAAACCTCTGTTGTAAATAGTCTGCCAAACATGCATGACTTAATAGCGTTTAGGAAGCCCAGCTTCCTCCCCGGATCTGTGATCTGAACAGTATGTGAATCTGTATTCCTGTAAGGAACTTTCCTAGCTCATTAGAGTAGGTTAAACTCCCCTGTTCCCAACCCTCCTTACAATTCTCTGCCATTTGAGGTTCATCAGTCAATTCAGTTCACTCCAGGTCTGTTTTCTCCACTCTGCTGTAAGCTGCGTGCAGCCAAGTGCCTGGTTCTCTCTGGTCAATCTCCACTTTCCCTATTACCAGGGCAATCCCTAGAAGATAGGAGGTACTCAAGAAATATGACTTGAAATAGACTCAAATAAAATGAATTAATGATGAAGTTTGCTATTGTTTTGTTGTTATTGTTTTAATTTTTAAAATGTCTTAATTTTTTTCCCTTTTTTTCTCTATCACAGTGGAAAACTGGAAGCAGTGGATCTGACGGTTCTGGAGAATTTGAGGTACTCCGAATCTGAGGTGTAGTTGTAATAAAGCAGTTTGATGCTGCTGTCTGCAAATTCTCCCCCAGCTCTTACAGCCCCACTTCATTATGTCCTTTGCTTTGTTCCTTTAACAGCATACATCATAAAATACTTGCATTTTTCAAAAGATGAGCTCATGTTTACATAGATGGAGCTGGAAAATGTCCTCCTTAGCAAAGTATCTCAAGAATGGAAGAAAAAGTATCCAATGTACTCAACACTATTATGAAACTAATTGTTAGCTATCTTAAGAAAGCTACAATCCAAATGGAGCCCTAGACTTCGGGG
>CAUYQV010116389.1:0-24689 GCA_963574575.1 Galagoides demidoff
CCAAACAACAATGATGGCTGCAACCAAAAAATGGCCAGGCGTTGTGGCGGGCGCCTGTGGTCCCAGCTACTTGGGAGGCGGAGGCAGGAGACTCACTTGAGCCCAGGAGTTGGAGGTTGTTATGAGCTGTGATGCCATGGCACTCTACCCAGGTGGACATCTTGAGGCTCCGTCTCAAAAAAAAAAAAGACCCTATCTGTAAAAAAATATAGAAAAATTAGCCAGGTATTGTGGCAGGTGCCTATAGTCCCAGTTACTTGGGAGGCTGAGGCAAGAGGATCACTTGAGCCCAGGAGTTTGAGGTTGCTATGAGCTAGGCTGATACCACAGCACTTTAGCCTGGGGCAACAGAGTAGGACTCTGTCTCAAAAAAAAAAAAAAGTGTTATATAGAGTCATACATGTTATGACTGTGGGATTGGCTTTTCTGGCTCATCATAATTTCTGGAGCTCTATCTCGGTGGTTGCTTGCCATCTTTTCCTCCTCACTGTTGACTGGTATTCTGTGGTATGAATGAACCTCAGGTTGTTTAACCAGTGACTTGTTGAAGGATATCTAGGTTGTTCCCTCCTCCAGGAGTTGGAGGTTGCTGTGAGCTGTGATGCCATGGTACTCTGCTAAGGGCGATAAAGTGAGACTCTGTCTCTAAAAAAATAAATAAATAAAAATAAAACTGCCATGAATATCTGTATACAAGTTTGGGTATTTTGTTTGTTTGTTTCATTTTTGTGGAGACAGAGTCAAACTTTGTTGCCCAGAGTGCCTGGAGTGCAGTGACCAGATCATAGCTCACTGCAGCCTGGAACTCCTAGGCTCAAGTTATCCTCAGGTGCATGTCACCTTGTCTGTCTACCTATCTGCCTTTTTTTTCCCCTTTGGTAGAGACAGGTTCTTACTATATTGCCCAGGATGGTCATGAAATCCTGGGCTCGGCTGGGTGCCTGTGGCTTAAGCGGCTAAGGCACCAGCCACGTACACCTAAGGTGGTGGGTTCAAATCCAGCCTGGGCCCACCAAACAACAATGATGGCTGCAACCAAAAAAATAGCCGGGCATTGTGGCAGGCGCCTGTGGTCCCAGCTACTTGGGAAGCTGAGGCAGGAGACTAGTTTGAGCCCAGGAGTTGGAGGTTGCTGTGAGCTGGGATGCCATGGCACTCTACCCAGGGGGACAGCCTGCGGCTCTGTCTCAAAAAAAAAAAATTGTTTCAGCTTCCACCTCCTTTTGGAAGCTTCTGCCAGAAATGGCTGACTTTCGCAAGAGTGCCACCCTGGGAGGAAGCCCAAGCAGCCACATGAAGTGGCACTCAGCCCCCAGCCTTGGAAACAAAGTCTTCTCTGGCATTCCGGGTCTAGCCCCACCAATCACAGCCAATGCCACATGGGTCAGAAGAACCTTGCAACTGAGCCTAATCGCTCCACCAAATCCTGAGCAGTAGTAATCTGATGCTGGTCTACAGTGAGGCTCTAGGGTGGTTGGTTATGTAGTAATCAATCAATCCTACTTCTCCTATGGGCATTGTGCACTGTGGGCCTTTTTTTTTTGAGACAGAGCCTCAAGCTGTCACCCTGGGTAGAGTGCCATGGCATTACAGCTCATAGCAACCTCAAACTCCTGGGTTCAAGGGATTCTCTTGCTTCAGCCTCCCAAGTAGATGGAATTACTGGCACCCACCACAATGCCCAGCTATTTTTTGGCTGTAGTCGTCATTGTTGTTTGGCAGGCCCAGGCTGGATTTGAACTTGCCAGCTCTGGTGTATGTATGTGGCTGGCATCTTAGCCGATGAGCTACAGGCGCCAAGCCTGTGGTCATTATTATTATTATTATTATTATTATTATTATTATTATTATTTTGCAGTTTTTGGCTGGGGCCGGGCTTGAACCCACCACCCCCAGTATATGGGGCTGGCGCCCTACTTCTTGAGCCACAGGCACCACCATTATTATTACATACCTATTTTTTGTAGAGACAGAGTCTCACTTTATCCCCCTCAGTAGAGTGCTGTAGCATCACACAGCTCACAGCAACCTCCAACTCTTGGGCTTAGGCGATTCTCTTGCCTCAGCCTCCCCAGTAGCTGGGACTACAGGTGCCCACCACAATGCCTGGCTATTTTTTTTGTTGTTGCAGTTTGGCCGGGGACGGGTTTGAACCTGCCACCCTTGGTATATGGGGCTGGCGCCCTACCCACTGAGCCACAGACTTATTCATTTAATATTCCTAGCTAAGGAATAATACTTTGTTTCATCAGTTCTAAGATGAACATTTTAATATTTCTGAAAGTGGGATGGATCTTACAAACTTACAGGCAAGCACAAAATTAGTGTCTGAAAACGTCTTGACACTATCCATGTATTAACATGTCTTTAATTTCAGTAAATACAGAAATAATAATTACAATAGTAACAAGCTAATATCACAGCAAACCCATACCAAATGTCACAAGAAGACGTGATATTTTCACTGATTATCTTGGACAACAAAGATATTAATGAGAGGCTCGGTGCCCGTTCGTAGCACAGTGGTTATGGCGCCAGCCACATACACTGAGGCTGGTGGGTTGGAACCTGGCCCGGGACAGCTAAAGAACAATGACAACCGCAACAAAAAAATAGCCAGGCATTGTGGCAGGCACCTGTAGTCCCAGCTACTAGGGAGGCTGAAGCAAGAGAATAGCTTAAGCCCAAGAGTTTGAGGTTGCTGTGAGCTATCACGCCACATATTGAGACTCTATGTCTCAAAAAAAAATAATGAATAAAGATATTGAGAGAAGAGCTGTTGTTCAAGCAGCCCCACTCCAGAGAGGCCCATTCGTACCTTTTCTGAGTTTGGCTCAGAGAGGGGCAGTGTGTTCCTCCAGGATACACAGCCTGTGGGCTGCCTCGTTTCTCCGGGGCTCCGGAGTCCTAGCGGTAGCGAGGTGGGCAGCCAGGTGGTGAGTCTCAGCGTGGGGGGCGGCGGAGTCCGAGGGCTCTGGCCTGCGTGGGCGTAGAGGCGCGCAGGGGCAGACACGGAGGAAGGCCTGTCTAAAGTGGGAACCCAGGAACGCATAGAGCAGTGGATTCAGCGCGGAATTACTGTATGACATGCAGTGCGCCCAAGTCTTGAGCGCGTAGGCTGTGTAGCTGCGCGGGTGCCAGGCGCCGGCCGGGCCAAGCGCCTGTAGCACCAGGAACAGTTGGATGGGTCCCCAGCAGGCCGCGAAGAGCAGGACCACCGCTGCCACCAGTCGGGACACCTTGGCGCGTACAGCGCCTGCCCGCTCAGCCAGCAGCTGCCCCTGGGAAGCGCGGGAGCAGGTTATAGGAAAGTGCTGAGGTTCGGCTAGGCCAGCCCCCTCAGAGCTTCTCTCCTTGACCCCCTGAGCTGGACCTCGGTTCTCAGATCCCCCCACCCACGCCTCCTGCCTCTGCATGGCTGGGTGCAGAGGTGCCCCAATGGCACACCTGGAGAGTACTGTCTGCAGGCGCAGGGCGCACGGCGGCCCGGCCTAGGTGGCGCAGCATGGCCCCGTAACAGGCACAAGTGGCGAGCAGCGGAAGCAGGTAAAGCGCCAGCAGGTTGTAGAGCGCGAAGGCTCGTTCGAGGGCGCGGCTGGGGAAGGCCTCGCTGCAGTAAGTGCGTGGTCCTGGCGAGAGGCGGTGCAGAGCAAGCACCGGCGCAGACACTGCCGCAGAGCCTGCACCAAAGACTCGGATGAAGACCCTGCCTCCGGAGGATGAAGGGTGTGGAGGGCTAGGGCTTGGTCCTCAACTCCCAGGTGGTTCTCCACCCCCACCCCGAGTCCTCTGAGCCAACTTGCCAAATGCCTGGCGTTCCAGTTGGCCACCTTGGTGGCCCTTTGCAGGAAAACTTTTTGCCCATTTTTCAGATGTCTCACCAAGGCACAGGGAGGGGCAGAGGGTGGCTCGTCTCCTTATCCCTGCTTGGCCCCTGAACTGTACTCACCAGCCCAGATGCTGAGGCTGACGGCCAGTGCGAGGCGGGGTGTGCGGCGGTGCAGGGCACGCAGTGGGAACACTGTCACATACCAACGGTCCACGCTCATGGCTGTCAGAGTGGCACACGTGGCCTGCACTGAAACCTGGAAAAGCAGAACTGGGCGTGTGGCCACCTGCCTGGTTTGGCCCCTGCCCTGTCTAGCCACCCTGCAGGTCCCCCCATATCTCTGACCATTCAGGCATATACAAAATGCGTCCTGGGAAGGGTGTCTAGTGGCCACTGTTTGACAGGGCAGGAGGGATTGGGACCTGGAAGAGGAGCACAGGAGGGTGGGAGGAGTGAAGCCACTTGAGAATGGTTGATACCCTGAGTCTGAGATAGGGAGAGGACAGAGCCATCCTGGGAGGAATAGACTGAGTGGGAAGCTGTAGGGTCTAGGTCACTTTCCCTTGGCCCACCTGTCACCCCATCCTTACCCATGACTCTGAGTCCCTGTCTGTATCCTTCCTCATTTCCCCCCACTTCCGGCTCCCCACTCTCCAGCCCTACCCACCCATCTGGGCCCCTCATGCTACACCCCCACAAGCCCCAGGCTCTCCTCAGCCAGGCCCCACACCAGTTTTCACCACTCCCTCCATCTGGCCATGCCCATGGTCCAGCCCTGCCCACTCCCAGATTCTGCCTGGCAGGGCCCAAGGTCCCCACCTCCACTCCAAGTCCCTCTTCCCCAGCCCATGCACCTGCTGAATGTAGTTGACAAACTTGCACATGAAGTCTCCCAGCACCCAGGCAGGCAGCGGGTACAACAGGGCCGTGAAAGGCACACAACACAGCAGGAAGGTCACATCCGTGACTGCTAGGTTGGCTGCAGGGGGAGTGCATGTGAGTTGGACAAGGGGTGTTGCGGGTCAGGCCTCAGAACTGCTCAGTGCTCTTGACCCACCCTGGGCCCCCACTGTTCCCAGTGACCAGCAAGATGGCTCCTGGAAGGCTCCCAGAGTGTATCGTCCACATTCTAGGGCAGAGAAGTTGGGATACCCTCTAGTATGCCCCAATACATCTCAAACAGCTCCACAGCACTGGATTCTGTTTGCCCCTGTCCAAGTTAGGAGAGTCTGAGAGGGACCTCTGCCTCTCTGGGCCTCCTTATCAGTACACTAGAGACAGAGGTGCTGGCTGGAAGGCCACCACCACAGAAGAGCCAATACTGACTGAGCACACAGCTGTGCAGGGTAGAGCATCCCATGCACAAACTGAGGCTCAGAAAGCCACAGAGCAGAGGTCAAGTCAACCCCTTCCCCCACTTTTGTTTAGCAGACACCATATCATAGATCCACATCACACCAGAACATCTTGAGTGGCAGGCCAAGGTGCCCATGTGCCACTCTGTCCAACCTCTGCCTGCGTGGGACCTCCCACACTGGAGTTTGCAACCCTTAAACTAAGGCACGGGAAGTACTGGGAAAGCACTCAGGGTGGAGGGAGCGAACCCTGGTATGACAGGCAAGTAAGGAGATGAGCTGGAGTACTCACCGATGTAGAAGTTGGTCACTGTCCTCATCTGCTTGTGGCGGCAGATAACATAGATGACCAGCGAATTCCCTGCTAGGCCAAGCAGCATCAAGGCAACAAAGAAGAGCGGCACGAGCCAGGCATCCACGGGCCATGGTGTGGGGTCCAGGCTGTTTGAAGCATTGGCACCGCAGCTAGGGCAGCCTGATGAGTTAGCCAGAGCCCACCAAGATGCATTGGGCGCCCACATAGCCACGGAGTGCATGGCCTTGCTGCCTTTCTCCTCCTGTCCACCCTCCAGTATCGTGCTGTGGGATAGACTCTGGGATGTCTCCCAGCCACCTGCTCAGGATGTCTGTGGGAGGTTCAGGAAGGGTCTTGGCTAGAGACCACCGGGTCCGAAAGAGAGCTAGACTGGGCTCCGTGGTTCCTCTGCTTGCGCCTGGGCAGGCGCGCTTTTATACCCCGCGCCCCCCTCTTCCCTGACTTCCCGCCTCTCCAGCGGTGGCTCACCACTCCCTCCCCTGCTTGTGTGCCCTCCATTCACTCATGCAGCCATCCCCTCCATTTCTTTCTCCTCCTTTGGAGGTCCCACTGAGAGTGCTGGAGGAGGCGGATGAAGGTGGGTGGGATGGAGCAGTGGAAGGGTGGACTGCTGGGAGGCTGCTGTGGACCCTGGAAGGGCTGATCTTAATCAGCAGTTAGAGACTCCCAGGCAAGACAAGCAGTCTGGGCAAAGGCGCAAAGACAAATGCTTGTTAATGCCAAGGACTTGACCTTCCAAAAGACTGGGGCTCCAGGTGGGTGGGCCTAAGCTAATGGTGAGGATACCTTGGGTTTTTTTCGGGGCACTAAGGAGCCACCGGAAGGTTTAGGGGAAGTGAGACTGAATGTTGCAAATCAGACTTGTTAGGCATGTCTGTGTAGGCATGTCTGTGTCTCATCAGCTGGTAGGGAATGGCTGATACCTGGGGTCCCTGGACTCAGGTACCACTGGGGCAGGAGCCAGGTGGAATGCAGTTTACAAAGGCCACAACCTTGACCCTATAATCCCACACCTGGAAAGCTTCCCCCCAACTCTCCTAAGGAGGCCTTCTAGCCCATCCTGGATCAAATGGCCAGGGTATGTGGCATCATGGGGTACAATGCAGCAGATAAATAGGTGCTGCCACTTGTGTGAAAAAGGCTGAAAAGGGGGAACTAAATGAATAAACATTCAAAAGCTTATAAAGGCCTCAAATATTTCCAGAAGGAGGCACAGGAGTCTGGGGGAGGAAGATGTTTTCCTTTCCCTTTTCATTCATGTTATGCCTTGGAAATTATTTTCTCTCTCTCTGACTCCCATTCTCTCTCTCTCTCTTTTTTCTTTTTTTTATTTTTTATGAGACAGAGTTTCACTTTGTTGCCCTTGGTAGAGTGCCGTGGCATCATAGCTCACAGCAACTTTAAACTCTTTGGCTTGAGAGATTCTCTTGCCTCAGAATCCTGAGTAGGTGGGACTACAGGCTCCGGCCACAACGCCTGGCTATTTTTTTTAGAGACAGGGTTCTCACTCTAGCTCAGGCTGGTCTCAAATGTCTGAGCTCAGGCAATCCTCAGCCTCCTAGTGCTAGGATTATAGGTGTGAGCCACAGTGCCTGGCCCTCTGTTTTCTTTCTTTCCTTTTTTTGAGACAGAATCTCATTTTGTCACCCTGGTAGAGTGCCCTAGTGTCATAGCTCACAGCAACCTCTAACTCTTGGGCTCAAGAGATTCTCTTGCCTCAGCCTCCCAATTAGCTGGTACTACAGGAGCTTGCCACAATGCCCAGCTATTTTTTTTAGAGATTTTGGGGGAGGGGTCTTGCTGTAGCTCAGGCTGGTCTTGAACTCATGAGCTCAGGCAATCCATTCACCTTAGTCTCCCAAAGTGCTGGAATTACAGGTGTGAACCACCACACCCTGTCCTCTCTTTTTCTCTGAGACATGGCCTCCGTCACCTAGGCTGGAGTGCAGTGGTGTAATCATACCTCACTGCAGCCTTGAACTTCTCCACCTCAGCCTCCCATTGTGTGGACTACAGCTATGAGCCACCATATCCTACCTAAAAATTATTCTTTTTTTTGGCCAGGGCTGGGTTTGAATCCACCACCTCTGGCATATGGGGCCGGTGCCCTACCCTTTTGAGCCACAGGCACTGCCCCCTAAAAATTATTCTTGACAACGGTCTACAAATCAAAAAAGGAGGAAAAGTCCATTTGGGGCAATGATGAGGGACAGGTTTGGATAAGAGACAGTAAGTTTACTGGGTAGGGGCTAGAGAACTGTTCTGAAGAACCTGCTGAGTCTAACTGGCTTGGGAGCGGACCCAGCAGGTAGCTGGACCTTCAAGTTGGAGGGATCTGTGGAGAAACGGCAGCTCATGGGAAGGGGAACTGAGGTTATGGAGGCCTGGGACGGTGGAAGGTTCAGGACAGGTCCCTTGGCATTGAAGTCCAAGAATGGACTTAGCCTGGGCTAAGTCTGGAAGTGATTCCTGCTACTTCACTTCATGTCCTTTTATGGAGCAGCTACCATGCCCCATCAGAAAACCAAACATCCTCAACCCTCAAAAGTCCCCTCCCAGTCACTCCACCTTAGAGGTACCTCCTCTACACCCTTGGTATCATCATTGATTTTCGTTTCTTTTCACAATTTTCTACAAGCAGTCTCATATTATGTGCTCTTTTGAGTCTTTTACCAGTTTCTCTTCCTTTTTTCCTCTTTCTTCCTTGCTCTTTTAAAGCAATCAGATCTTCTGTCCTGTACAGTTTCCACTAGGCTAGGCCTAGCAGGTTGTATCTTTGTTAATATGACCTTCCATTCTCTGCACTTCTCATAGATCAAAGGGTGGATTCTAGAGCAGGTTTAATTTTCTGCTCTAAACCCTACCATGGCTCCCCAATGCCTTCAGGACAAGAAAACCCAGACCCCTCATCACAAGGCACCAGAATACCACCTACTATGCTCTGGTCACTCCTGGGGCCTCCCCTCTACCCCTGCAGTTTGGCGGTTCCCTGTTTCATAACACCCTTCCTGTTTCAGGGGGAAGCTTTTGTAGCTGGTCAGTCCCCCTCCCAGAGGCCTTCCCTGAGCACCCTAGCCTCTTCCCCACACCATCTAGTGGGGAAGGGGTATGTCTTGGTCACTGCTGTGTCCATGGAGCCCAGCACACAGCCCAGTCCACAGTGAGCCTCTGTTGATGAATAAACCCTCAAGGGCAGAAAAGGGGTGGAGGCTGATGTAGTCCTATTTATAGAGACAAATAAATTAGAACTGAGGTGGAAAGGGTGCTCCCCAACCAGTTACAGGGACTGTCCTTGAATGGAGGACTGGTGGAAGGAAAGCTCCCCCATCCCTCCATCCCTGTGGTGTTGATTTTAATCATCTTACCTCCAAAAAGAACACCCTT
Source organism: Galagoides demidoff (assembly GCA_963574575.1). Classification (NCBI taxonomy): domain Eukaryota; kingdom Metazoa; phylum Chordata; class Mammalia; order Primates; family Galagidae; genus Galagoides; species Galagoides demidoff. The sequence continues at coordinate 8,885 of CAUYQV010116389.1, forward strand.
TCTCTCCACGAGCAAGGCCTCAGTTTCCATATGTCGGCCCACCCCTCTGGGCTTGCAGACAAAGCTGCTGCCACTTGTGTGAAAAAGGCTCAAAGGGGGGAACTAAATGAAACTATTGGTCTCGAACTCCTGAGCAAAGGCAATCCTCGGCAGCATGTATCCAGGCACAGAGATCATCGCCCAATCCCCGCCTCCTAGCCTCAGTTTCCCCGTCTGTTCCCTTTTCTCCTGGGTTAGATTTCCGGGTGTAGGGACCATGGCAGGCTTCTCACTGACCCCCCTGCCTCAGTTGCCCTTTCTATGCTCCCGGCGCTGGACTTCCTGTGTCCCGCCTGTTTCCCCTCCTATCTCTCCATGAGCTGGGTCCCTGGCTCAGCCCGGCACCGGGTCGAAGCGCTGGGATCATGGCTGGCCCTGCCCGGCGCGGCCGGCCTTCAGGCTCCGCCCCAGCCCGCCTCTGGGCGACCGTCACTTCCTGCTCGGCCTGGTGAAGGCCCTGCCGGGCGTCGAGGACTTCGGCCGCGTCCGAGCCATGGTGGCTCTTGAGAACCCGGAGGGCGGCCGGGAGGCAGCGAATGCGGAGAGCGCCCCGGGTGGGCTGCGGCTGCTGTGAGCGCGGGCGGGCGCCCCCAGGGCTTGGTCCTCTCCCCGGCTTCGCTTCTCCACCCCTCCCCTCCCCTCCATCTCCTCTCCTCCCCTTTCTTTCCCTTCCTCTCCTCTCCTCTCCTTTCCCTTCCTGGGGCTTCGGCCCAGGTCCTCGCCCCGCCCCTTTACTCACTGGATCTTTATAGTCACCCAGATATTTCCTGACCTGCATATCTGGTAGTTGCTGGGAGACGGGGATACACCCCATTCCTGCCTCTATTTACCCCCGGGTCCCAAGGTCCCCGTTCCAGGGTGTTTGTCCCTTGTCCCTTAAGACCCAGCTCGGATGTGAGGGTGCCCAGAGGCCCGGAAAGCTGCCGCTGATTTGGGTGTCCACCCACCTGCGGCCCTGGCCCTCCCGGTCTGGACATTTACTCGCATGGCCCATCCTTACGTACCCGTCTGGGTTATCCGCCCCCGCCCCTACCACACCTTTCTGGGTAGACAGGGCTCTTTGTTTTTCTTTGGGTGATACCCAGATTAAGGTGGGAGGCGTAGCTAAAAACCCCAGGCAAACCGGAGCCGATCTGTCCTCTGAGTGGGACCTGGAAGCACTCGTTTATGGGCGCTCACCCCGAGGGCACGGCCCTGGAGTGTAGTATACACAGACACCCCTGTGGCTCGCTAGTGGGGTCGGCGTGGCGTCCTGACGAGTCATCCTTTGTGGGGATGAGCCAGCGGCTTGCGTTCCATTTCTGCCTCCTTCGAGTGAAATGTAGGCAGAGTTTTTGGACCTTTCCGTGCCTCAGTTTCCCCGTTTGTACAATGTGATAATAGCACTGCCCTCTTTTCAGAGTGGTTGAGGGTCAGTATTAAATGGCACTACCAGGTACCCACAAAACAAGAGCGTCCATTCTTTTTTTTTTTTACAGTTTTTGGCTGGGGCCGGGTTTGAACCCACCACTTCCGGTATGTGGGGCTGGCGCCCCACTCCTTGAGCCACAGGCGCTGCCCAAGAGCGTCCCTTCTTTAATTATTGTTTTAAATTATTATGTCTTAGTTATTTTAGTTTATTTTAAAATGATTTTATCATTATATTTTCTTTATTATTATTACTACCATTGTTATGTTTAGTAACACTTTGTCAGTATTATCTCCACCTGGGATTTTCCCAGGGGCCATACAGGGCTATTTATCTGAAGCCACTTCTAAGGAGGTCTTTAGCGCCCTAAAGTAGTTACTTGCACTGTAAATGGGCTCTCTCCCCCTTCTTAGAATCAAGTATAGGTATTTGATGTGTGAATAAGTAAATATATTTCCTTTTCCCTTCAAGAGCCTTTCTCAGCTTGACTTTTCTTTTTCTTTCTTTCTTTTTTTTTTTTTTTTGAGATGAGGTCTTGCTTTGTTGCCCAGGTTGGAGCCTTGAACTACTGAGCTCCAGAGATTCTCCCACCTCAGCCTCTCAAATAGTGGGCACTACAGGTGTGCGCCATACCACCTGGTTAATTTTTCTAATTTTTTTATAAATGGGTGTTGCTATGTTGCCCATGTTGATATTGAGCTCCTGGGCTCACATGATCCTCCCACTTCAGCCTCCCAAAGTACTGAAATTATAGGGTGTTTCCCCTGTGCCCAGCCTTACCCCAAATTAATTTCTCTCCTTCCTCCAGACCTTTCCTACAGCCTTCACTTTGGGGGTATTTATTTACCTGCTGGCTGCCTCTTTCTTTCCCCATCCTGGTGGGGGGTTGGGTACTACTGGGAGCTTCTCCCAGTCTGCCCTGGGTTTGAGTCCTGGGTTTCCTGCTGGGTACATGGGCTCCTTGGGGAGGAGCCCAGGACCAGGGAAGCTATGATTTTTGCCTGGGGAAGTGGGGATCAGAAGGTTCCATTTCAAAATCTGTGGGAAGTAGAATTGGGGGCAATAAGAGGACTATTTGACCCAAACCCAACCTGACTTAATAGCTTCCACAGTTGGACTGTCCACCCTCAGTCGGCACTGGTAACTTCCACCACGTAGCCATCTTCTGGGTCCTGGCCAGGTCCAAGAAGCCTAAGACAACCTCTCTGGATCCTCAGTTTTCCCATTAGTAAAGTAGTCTTGTTAGATGGTATGAGAAACAGATGAACTAACCTTTGGGCAAGTGTTAAACAGAAGTTTAGGTATTCATTCAACAAACACAGCGAGTGCTGCTGTGGGTTGGGTGCTGAATATTTGGCAGGAACCAGTGAGACCTGGCCTGTCCTCAGGGGTCTGGTGAGGCAGTGATTAACGGGCAAACAAGTAAAGGTGCCAGCTGGTTTCAGGAGCTGCCTGGTAAAGCAAGGACATGAGCTGCCTGGACTAGGTGGGGCTAGGACAGTGACAGTGGAGCCAAAGGAAGGCTTCTAGGAGGGCTGAATATGATGTGTGCAGAAGCCCTGAGATTGAAGCACCACAAGGAGGTCCCTGTGTTTTGCGTGAGCCTGGGTACTCTACTGTGATCTGCTTCCCTCCTATTGGTGACTCCAGGCACCCAGAGGCCAAATGTGTCTTGTTCAGCCTGCTTGCCAAGGTGGTGTTACTTTCCAGTGCTCAGCTTAGTACTTAGGGCCCATGGGAGGGTGAAAAGAGACATAGGCCTGCCTGTGAGGTCCAATGATAAGCCAAGGAGGAGCTAGGCCTTGCCCTGAGGGTGCTGGGGAACCATGGCTAGGGCTGGGACAGGGAACGGGATAGGCAGGTCTTTGAACCTGAAGGAAAAGGCTTGAGAGACTGTGGTCTAGAACTGAGAGGGAAGCTGGGTGGCTCAGTTGGTGAAGTTCAGACTCAGGTTCACTCCAACTGCACCCCTTGCCTTTGTGGTGGCTGGGTACAGCCCTACCTATCAGAGCCTGTGATCCCTCATCTATAGAATGGGAATAGTGCTGGGCATCAGTTGTGATCTGTATTCCTGAGCCCTGTTCTGCTCAGACATCTTCGAGGGCTCTCCTTGGATGTGGCCTCTGTTATCAGGCTTGTCCAGCTGCTTGGGTGGAGATATAGGCCCTGAGGCCCCAAGGAGGCTGTGAGTGAATCTGGGGCATGGACAGGGGTGCTCAGGCCTGAAAGGCATTGGTGTAATGTAACCATGAGCATCCCTTGAGTGGTCATTGGTTGCCACACTGAGTGCTTGACTTGCCATGTACTTTTCCATCAGCCCTCTTTGCAGCTGTGGGAAGTTGAGCTGTGACTTAGTAGTGGGTGTCAAAATACTAGTACTTGCCTGCTGCAGTTATGGTGCAGGTGACAGAAAATGAGCCCAACCTGGAGGAAATATTCAATCCAGGGACATTGCCGACAGTGAGAATGGTGTGGCATGGTTGAGGGGGTAAGTGAGTACCCCATCACAGGAGGAAGCCAACCAGCTGGTAGCTAAGGTGAAGGAGGATATCTGAGTGCCTCTCCCAGACACACAAGCACCTGCAGAGACGATTCTTATCTCCACTTTGCACAGAATGGGCTGCAGATCACTGAAGTGTTTGCTATAGCTGGAGTTCAGACTCAAGGCTGAGATTCCAAGGCCTGCAGCCTAATGAGAAGTCAGCCTCTGAGTTTCTTGGCATGCCTTAGCCAGAGAATTCTAAGTGCCTGTTGCTCTGCCTGTGAATCTTCTGTTAATGGCAACTTGGGCTCTTGTGAGTTTATTGGTCAGATAACTTGTCATAGATTTTTGCCTAAAGTGCTATCCATGGAAGGTTGTGCCATTAAACTGCTTGTCCCACTCCAACTTCAGATGGCCCTAAATCTGCTCAGCCTGATTTCCCTTTTTTTGTTAGAGACAGAGTTTCACTTTCTCACCCTCGATAGAGTGCTATGGCGTCACAGCTCACAGCAACCTCCAGCTCTTGGGCTTAGGTGATTCTCTTGCCTGAGTCTCCCAAGTAGCTGGGACTATAGGTACCCGCCACAACACCCAGCTGTTTTTTTGCTGCAGTTTGGCCGGGGCCAGGTTTGAACCCACCACCCTCAGTCTATGGGGCCGGTGCCCTACTCACTGAGCCACAGGCGCCACCCTTTTTTTTTTTAGAGACAGAGTCTCACTTTGTCGCCCTCGGTAGAGGGCTGTGGTGTCATAGCTCACAGCAACCTCCAGCTCCTGGGCCTAGGCGATTCTCTTGCCTCAGCCTTTGGAGTAGCTGGGACCATAGGCACCCACCACAACACCCAGCTCCTCTTTGTTGCCCGCCATCCTTGGTATATGGGGCCCGGCGCCCCACCCACTGAGCCACAGGTGCTGTCTTTTTTTTTTTTTTTTTGTAAGATGAAGTCTTGCTCTGTCACCCAGGCTGGAGTGCCATAGCATTATCATAGTTCACTGTAACCTCAAACTCCTGGGCTTGAGTGATCCTCCTACCTCAGCTTCCTAAGTACCTGGAACTACAGGTACCTGCCATCACAATTGGCTAACTTTTCTATTTTTTTTTTTTTGTAGAGATGGGATCTCAGTTTTACTCAGGCTAGTCTCAAATTCATTGCTTCAGGGGATCTTCCTGCCTCAGTGACTGAACTGTTAGGGTTACAGCCATGATCTTCCATACCCAGCCCTGTTTATTTATTGACCAAGATGTTCTATAAAGTGTACAAATTTACTTGTTTTTACAGTTTTTTGGCCAGGGCTAGCTTTGAACCCACCACCTCCAGCACATGGGGCTGGGGCCCTACTCCTTTGAGCCACAGACACCGCTCAGCTTGATTCTTTGAGTATGCACTGGCCTCACTCCTGATTTTTTTTTTTTTTTTTTTTTTGCAGTTTTGGCCAGGGACAGGCTTGAGCCTGCGATCCCAGCTATGTGGGGCTGGCGGCCCTCACTCCTGATCTCAATGGCATTTTGCTTTGACTGTCCTAGGATTTTAAGGCCCTTTCTAGTCTTTTGGGGGAGGGGTTTGGATGTGTGCATTTGGTTTTAATTTGTGTCTTGGGTCTCGGCGCCTGTGGCTCAAGCGGCTAAGGCGCTAGCCACATACACCCAAGGTGGCAGGTTCAAATCCTCAGCCCAGACCCGCCAAACAACAATGATGGCTGCAACCAAAAAATGGCTGGTGTTGTGGTGGGCGCCTGTGGTCCCAGCTGCTTGGGAGGCAGAGGCAGGAACTCTCTTGAGCCCAGGAGTTGGAGGTTGCTATGAGCTGTGATGCCATGGCACTCAACCCAGGGGGATGGCGTGAGGCTCCATCTCAAAAAAAAATAAATAATAATAATAATTTGTGTCTTGGGAACTGGGGACTCTAGGAAAGTTTAGGTGGGAATTTGGATTTGGGGATTAGTCTTAGAATCATGGGATTTCATTGAGAATTAATTTAGTGGGTTTTTTGTTTGCTTGTTTTTTTGTGATTTGGGTTTTTGTTGTTGTTACTTTATTTTTTAAGACAAGGTTTTTCTTACTTTATCACCCAGGCTAGAATGCAGTGTGGCATCTTCATAACTCACTGTAACCTTCAACTCCTGGGCTCAAGCAATCCTCCTGTTTCAGCCTTCTGAGTAGCTAAGAGTACAGGTGCATATCACCATGCCCAGCTAATTTTCTTTGTTTGTTTTTTAGAGATGGGGGTCTCACTATGTTGCCCAGGTTGGGCTTGAACTCCTGGCCTTAAGTGGTCTTCCTTTCTCCATCTCCCAGAGTGCTAAGATTACAGGCATGAGTGCCTGGCCAGTACTTATCTTTTTGAGCACCAATTGTGTGCCAGACATGGCTGTGCCTGCTGGGGGTACAGTGGGAAACCCAAACAAGCAGGGAGTGAGGATGGAAAAAGAGTTAGCTAATAAGTAGAGGGAGTTCTGGTGTTTCAAGGACAAAAGCCAAAAGGAGATGAGCCTGCAGAGCCTAGGGAGGGTGCTCCAGGTAGTATGCATCACTGATGCAAAGACCTGGAGGTGGGGGTGTAAATTGTATGCCCAGATTGGCAGCCAGGAAGGCCCTCTGTAGCAGAGCAGGTGTTGGGTAGTTGGGAGATGGGGCAGAAGAATCCTGGTATCCCATACTTCTGAGCCTGGGAGAGCTCTGCAACATATGGTAAGGGCGGACCAGGCTGTACAATTTCTTCTTGCTGGAAAGTTTCCATCCAAGAGGTCCCCCTACCTCCCTTCCTGCTTGGTTACAGTGCCCACCATACCTGTCTCTCCCCTTTTACCAAGTAACTTGACCCTCGGGGCCCTGCAGGAGGCCTGGCCCTGCAGGAGGCCTGGCCCTGCCAGCTAATCCATCTTCACAATTAAAGCCATTTGCTTGGAGCAGAGCAGATTAGCTCTAGGGAGCCACTCTAGCCCCTTCTCTGGTCCTGGTTCCTGGGGGATATTGAGGGACAGTACTTGGGGGCACAAGGCAGGTGGGTTTGGGCATAGTCTTGTGTTTCTGGGGGTTGTTTCCTGGTTTATCTGCTGCTAGGATTGAGGGTACTAGATATAACCAGGTTTCTTTCTTTTCCCTCCCTCACTCCCTTCCTCCCTTCCTTCTTTTCCTTCCTTTCTTTCTTTCCTTCTTTCTTTCCCTCCTTCCTTCTATTCTTCCTTAACACAAAGTCTCACTCTGTTGTTCTGGGTAGAGTGCCGTGGCATCATCATAGCTCACAGCAACCCGAAACTCCTGGCCTGGAGCATTTTTTTCTTACCTCAGCCTCCCGAGTATCTGTGACTGCAGGCATACACCACACGCCTGGCTAGTTTTTTTCTATTTTTAGTAGAGATGGGAGTCTCACTCTTGCTCAGACTGGTCTGGAATACCTGAGCTCAAGCGATCCACCCACCTCAGCCTCCCAGAGTGCTACAGATGTGAGCCATCATGCCTGATCAAAAACCAGAGCCCTCCTGGCTGTTCCTCTGGGCATGCCATTTATACTCCCACCTTTCTTAATTGTCAACTTTGAGAAGAACTTATATTCAAATTTCAGAGGTTTGAGACCTCACTGACTTGCAGGTAAAATCTTGAAGGCTTCAGGTTGGGAGTGGGCAGCAGCTTTTCTTGGCCATCCACCTGCTGTGTGACTTTGGGCAAGTATCTTCCCTTCTTTGAGCCTTAATTTACTAATATGACATCACAATAGTACCTGCCTTCTAGGTTATGTGAGGATGAGACAAAGTGCTATTCTAAGGGTCTAAGACTCCATTGCTAAAAGGGGGTGAGCTTCCCATTGCTAGAGGAAACCAAGCAGGCAATGGCTCTGGTAGGGTTCTACCTAGCCCTAAGGACTGCCCCCCACCCTGGCCCACAGGCCTCTTCCGGGCTGCCTGCCCACTCTAGCCGGCTCCCAGGTGAAGAGACTCTCAGCTTCCAAGCGGAAGCAACACTTCATCAACCAGGCTGTGAGGAACTCAGACCTCGTGCCCAAGGCCAAGGGACGGAAGAGCCTCCAGCGCCTGGAGAACAGTGAGCAGGGGTCGGGAGGCACATCTTGGGCTCCTAGGCCTCAGACAAGAATGGTGTGCATGTTGGTGATATTTGTTGCCCTTATCATGAACCATAGAGCTGGGCAGTGCTGGGTATCAGCTCTGGGCCAGGAGGCAGGTAACAGAGCCAGATACAGACATCCCCCAGACTCTTGGATTAGGGCTGGACCAGAGCGACCCCTGGGCTTTGGAGCTGGGGCTTTAAAGGATATGTAGAAGTTTGACAAGCCAGGGAGAAGTCTGTGGAATTCTGGAGGCTGGCTGGTTTCTATCCTTATAGGAAAGACAGTTGGAGTATGGAGGTGGGGAGGTGTGAAGATAGGAAGAGAGGAAGGATGGTCCTTGGGTTCCTGTGGAGCCTAGGGGGCCCTGAGAGCCACCCTAGCACAGAGGCCATTTGTTTCCCTCTAGCACAGTACCTCTTGACCCTGTTGGAGACAGAAGGAGGCCCACCTAACCTGGAAGATGGGGACTTGGCACCTCCTGCAGCACCAGGCATCTTTGCGGAGGCCTGCAACAATGCAACCTATGTGGAGGTAAGACCCCCAGACCCCCTCTTCCCTCCACCAGGATACCTGTGTCTTCACAGATTCTGGTGCCTGTGTGTGGTTGAACCACCAGGCCCTTGGCTATGCTAATTCTTCTGCCAGGAGCACTCTACAAATTACCATCTGTAAGGTCCTCTTGGGGTCCCTAGACTAGGCTAGAGCCTCCTCCCCACCCCTGGAACCTTCCAGAGCTCATCATATTCATCACACTTGGAAATCAGTGACTCACTGGGGGAGTATGTGACCTGTATCCATTCCCCACTCCAGCTAGGTCTATCATGGTTGCCAACTTACCCCCTGCCCCTGGCACCCAGCTGAGGCCTAGTGTACAATGGATGTCCCGTCAGTGGGCAGTGGTGTCCACAAGGAGTGCCTCCGGGTACCTGGTGGCTTTTTGTGTCCATTTGCCAAATGGGGAAACTGAAGCCCAGGGACGTGCAGACATCAGCCCAAGACCGAGCCTGCCTCCTTCTTTTCCAGGTCTGGAATGACTTTATGAACCGTTCTGGGGAAGAGCAAGAGCGGGTTCTCCGCTACCTGGAGGATGAGGGCAAGGGCAAGCCTCGGCGGAGGGGTCCTGCCCGGGGGGAGGATCGGAGGAGAGGTGCGGTCTGGCTGTGATAGGTGGTGTTGGTGGAGTGGGTGGAACCAGGGCAGGGATAAGGGTGGGTTAGCAATCTGGTTGGGCAGGGCCTGGTATGGGCGGAGCCAGTGGGGCAGTAGGTAGGGTCCTGTCATGGGGGGAGCAGCTGGCTATGGTAGATGGGGCTGTGTGATAGGTGGGACCGTTAGATTAGGATGGGGGGCCCCTAGTGTGGGGGGGCAGGGTATGATGTGGGTATGTTTGGGTAGGTGGGCATGGACTGGGGGCTCCTACCGCAGCTGCTCCACACTGGGCTCTTGCAGAGGACCCGGCCTACACACCCCGTGAATGTTTCCAGCGTATTAGTCGGCGGCTAAGAGCCGTCCTCAAGCGGAGCCGCATCCCCATGGTGAGTGCCAGGCCTGGCCTCTTCTTCCTACCAACGTGGTCTTTTTCAATGGCCCTTTTCCATGTTATAGGTTCTCACCTGGGGATAGGGTAAAGGAAAACTGGTTACCTGGTATGGGTCATGTCACATGAATCGAAGCAAGATGTAGACCAATGTGATTAGAGTGCAGGATCCAGGGCTGGACAAAGGCTCTCCTTTGAGTAGGAGAGACAAGGGCAATGAAGAGGGGCACTGCAGGGTATATAGGAATACCCTAGGCAGAAGAGGCAGGCATGGAGATGGTATGACAATGTCTAAGTGCCTGGTGTCCATTTTGCAGTAGCTTCATTCAGTCAGTCAGAGGTGACAGTGGAACCCAGGGCCTTAGCCTTACAGGACCTTGGCCAGCCTGGTGGGGGTCCTGTAGTTACCTAACCATTGGGCCTGGCTCTCCCACAGGAAATGCTAGAGACCTGGGAGGAGCGGCTGCTGAGGTTCTTCTCTGTGTCCCCCCAGGCCGTGTACACGGCCATGCTGGACAACAGGTGAGTAAGTGGAGAGGAGCAGCGCGCCTTCACCCCAACACCAGGGCTTGCTTGGAGCACAGCCACTCACTCCCACTTTTCCACAGCTTTGAGAGGCTCCTGCTCCATGCTGTCTGCCAGTACATGGACCTCATCTCAGCCAGTAAGTGTATGGTGGCCTTAAGACCCCAGTTGCCAGTTCAACCTGGGGAATGAGACCAGGGTTCCACGTGTCTGGTTCCTTAGTGGGAGACTTCTGGGGAAGTGGGGGAGAGTTCTGGGAGTATAGACAGTGTGGACAGAGACATGGCAGTGAGACTCTGCATCAGGAGCACACCAGGGACACAGCTGGACAACTGGAAACAGATACCACTTGATCTACATCTCCAGGTCGGGGGGAAGGGTGGGGACCTATGTGTAGGGGTGGTAAAGCCAGGCTTTGAGAGACCTCACAGATTCAGAGATGGGATGAGGAGACTCAGTGACTAGAAGTTCATATTTAGTCATAGCCCCTCCAATGCCATATATGGGAATTCAGGCCCAGACCCCCTTCTGGGGCTTATGTCCCCACTTTTACAACGAGGTGTGGCCTTAGGACAAAGCTCCCTAGTGAGGGTCCTTGTAGCCCTTTGCTGGTGCTGGCCACCCCATCTTGTCCTAGCTTCCTGAGCCTGTCTCTCTGCCTTCTGCCTGGAGTTGCTGAGGAGATGGTTTCCCTGGCAACCCCAATGGTTCTTCCTCACCCACCTGCCTTTGTTCTTACAGACTTAGAATAGAGGGCCTTGGCTGCCAGTGGGAGGCTTCTCTGTGGGGACAGGGCTATGGTCTAACTCTAGACACAGAAGAAAGGGGTCTTAACAAGATCAGGGAATAAGGAAGGGGGTTCCCTGAGGCAGAGGCCCAGAGGTGAGACTGAGTTTGTGTTGGGTATGGCTAGTCCAGGTTTTGGAGTAAGGGAGAATAGAAAGTGAGGGGAGGGGAGGTTAATGGGGGCTGGATTACCCAGGGTCTTGATCCTCAAGGTCACTTCTGCAGGTCAGGGTTAGAGGCTGGACACTTGGTCAGGTATGTGTGTGAGTGCTCACTTGACCTTGATTGAGTATAGGTGTCTTAAGGTCTCCATCTGTACAATGGGATAAGTAGCAGCAGAGAGTGCCAAGCACCACAGATTAAAAGCACTCAGGGGCTCAGCGCCTGTGGCTCAGTTGGCTAAAGCGCCAGCCAGGTACACCTAAGGTGGCGGGTTCAAATCCCCAGCCCGGGCCCACCAAACAACAATGATGGCTGCAACCAAAAAATGGCCAAGCGTTGTGGCGGGTGCCTGTGGTCCCAGCTACTTGGGAGGTGGAGGCAGGAGACTCACTTGAGCCCAGGAGTTGGAGGTTGCTATGAGCTGTGATGCCATGGTACTCTACCCAGGGGGATAGCTTGAGGCTCCGTCTCAAAAAAAAAAAAAAGAAAGCACTCAGGAAGCATTAGTTGTTTTTGTGAGTCAGGCCCTGGGTCCTAGGAAGCTGGAGTTAGCCATGTCATAGTGACCATCTTGCAGTGACCTCTAGAAGGGAAGGAAAGGACAAAGGGCATTGCCCTCTGGCCACTCTGGGTCCTCACAGCTCTGTGTAGCATGACTCTTCAATTCCTTTAATTCTTGCCCTGCTCATCTCCTACAGGTGCAGACTTGGAGGGCAGGCGGCAGATGAAAGTCAGTAATCGCCACCTGGACTTTTGGCCGCCCGGGCTCCTCCTCTCTGCCTACCTGGAGCAGCACAGCTGATGGCATCCATGCCCCTACCTGGTGCCCCATATGGCTCCCAGACTTCTGATACCTTCTGCTAAATTATCTTCAATATTTTTAGAATTCTTCCTTGGAAACTTGCTCTTTCCCTTGGGGTGGTCTCGCTTACCTTTGTTCCCTCCTCACCCAGCTCTCTGCCATAAAACAGTGCTGGTGGCTGGGACTACCAAGACCAGCTTAGCCATTAGCACCCTGTTCTGGGACTTCTATTTGGGTAGGGACATCTGACCTTGGCACTTTGGTGTTTTTTCTTTAACTTTTTTTGCCCAGTCTGAAGCTCAAGTGAGGAGGGAGGGGCTGGGTTTTTTTTAATCACTTTTAATGAATTTGGTGTGATTTGTTGTAGATTTTTAAATTTCTCTTTTGGAGAGAAAAACCAAAAACTTTCCCCGTCTGGTAATTTGTGGGACTTGGTTCTAGCCCTTGTTCCACTCCTACCAGTTTTTAGATTGAATGGTGGTGGTGGGGGGGTGTCTCTGGGACCCTACCATTCACCCCAAATGCATTTTGTCTTTGTGTGTGTGTGTCTTTGTATGTATGTGTGCGTGCAGTACCTTGTGACCCAGGATGGAAGCTGCATCTTAAGGGCTGGTTTTACCCTCTCTTTGTTCTGTTGTCCTTCCTTACCCCCTGCCTTTGGCAGCTCTGGGGGTCCTGCCTGATCTCCATGTCTTTGCTACTTTTATCCCTTCTCCCTGTTTTCTGGGGGTCCAGGACTTCCAGCCAGAAGCCTCTGCCTTCAGACAACCCCATACATTCTGCATCCCCTCCGCACCCCCAGCCTGGCGCTAGCCTAATGGCTTGGGCTTCTTCCTTGGTGGTCCCTTGGTCTGGGGGAATTCTCCCCCACCTCATGTGTGGGTAGCTATGCTTTGGGAGAACATGGAATGTTCAATAAATTTCTGGTGCTCTGGCCTTGGGCTATGTGGGTTTTTCTTTGGGGCAGGGCTGGGGGCACAGTAGGTCCTTGTCACTGAGGGCTATAGGTGTGTGCCCCCTGTTTGCTGGGCCCCTCTCAAGTGTCTGGGTTTAAACTCCGGCTGTGCCGCTTGCCTGCTGTGGGGCCTGTAACGAGTGTCCTGGGGCTGCTGTAACAAAGCACTACAAACTGGGGAGTTAAAACAGGCTCTCACAGTCCTGAAGGCCAGAAATCTGAAATCTAGGTGTGTACAGGGCTGCACTCTCTCCAACTGCTCTGGGGCTCCCTGGTGTCCCTTGGCTTGTAGCCACATGCTTCAGCCTCTGCCTCTGTGTTTGTGTGGCCTTCCTCCCTGTGTCTGTCTTCACATTATCTTCTCCCTGGGTGCATCTGTCTCTGTACCCAAATCCCTTTTTATAAGGTTCCAATCATACTGGATGAGAGCCCATTCTAATCTCCTCATTTTAACTTGATGACCTTTGCAAAGACCTTATTTCCAAATAATTGCACATTCTGAAGTGGACAGAGGGTTAGGAATTCAAGGAATCTTTTTTGGAAGACCCAATATAGCCCATAACATCATTTAACCTATCTATGCCTCAGTTTCCCCATGTGAAAGGTGGGTCAGCAGGAAGGATGAACAAGACCAATGTTGGCAAATCCTGGCTCTCGGTCACAGAAACACATTTAGCTTCACTTACGGCTTATTACAGTATATCTGACTCATTTCCATTTGTGATAATTTTATATTTCCCCCAAATGTTGTTTTAAAAACTGACCTTCAGGGGAAGGGTTCTTTTGTTTGAGGAGATGCCTGTGAAGCCATCTCTTTTTGCATGTTTGCTTGCTTCTTGATGTCTGTTGTTCTGTTTTCTCTTCTTTCTTTGTCTTCTGAGACAGTCTCACTCTGTTGCCCAGCCTAGCTCACAACAACCTCAAACTCTTGGGTTCAAGCCATCTTCCTGCATCAGCCTCCCAAGTAGCTGGGACTGCAGGTGCCCATCATAACACCCGGCTAATTTTTCTATGTTTAGTAGAGATGTTATCTTGCTCTTGCTCAAGCTGGTCTCCAATTCCTGAGCTCAAGCAGTCCTGCCTCAGTCTCCCAGAGTGCTAGAATTTTAGGCATGAGCCACCTCCCCCTGCCAATATCTTTTTTTTTTTTTTTTTTTTGACTTAGCAGAAATTTATTTCTTACAGTTCTGGAGGCTGGGAGTTCAAAATGCAGGTTTCTGCAGATTTGGTGCCTACCTGCTTCCTGGTTTTCTGAGGATCATCTTCTCATTCTTGTAGGGCAGAGAGCAGAGAGCCCCTGCCAGTATCTTTTTCTGAACCTTTTGGAAGGGAGTTTCAGACTCACCGTACCCTCTCCCTGAAAGAGAACTTGCCCTTGGGAAATGTGACCTTTATCCACAACAGCCTTCTGATATTTAGGCCATTGTCGAGTTTTTGTTTTGTTTTGTTTGAGGTAGGGTATCACTCTGTGCAGTGGCTAGATCATAGCTCACTGTAACCTCCAACTCCTGGGCTCCAGTAATCCATCTATCTCACCCTCCTGAGTAGCTGGGACTACAGGTGCACACCACCACATCTAGCTAATTTTTATTTTTTTTGTAGAGAGAGGATCTTGCCATGTTGTCCAGGCTGGCCTCAAACTTCTGGGCTCAAGATATCCTCCCACCTTAGCCTCCCAAAATGCTGGGATTATAGGAGTGAACCACCACAGCCAATACTGGGCCATTATTTTTATATAAACTTTTTTTTGTTATTTTTGAGACAGAGTCTCACTATGTTGCCCTGGGTAGAGTGCTGTGGCATCAGCTCATAGCAAGTTTCATACGCTTGGGCTTAAGTGATTCTCTTGCCTTAGCTTCCCAAGTAGTTGGGACCACAGGCACCCGCCACAACACCTGGCTATTTTTTGTTACAGTTGCCATTGTTGTTCAGGTGGCCTGGCCCAGGTTCAAACCTGCCAGCCTGGGTGTACGTGGCTGGCACTGTAACCACTGTGCTATGTGTGCTGAGCCTGTTTTTATATAAACTTTTAATTTTATAACTTTTATATTTACAGAATTATTGTGAAAGTAATACAGAATTCCCATACACCCCACAGTTTCTTCTGTAATTTTTTTTGAGACAGAACCTCAAGCGGTTGCCCTGGGTAGAGTGCTGTGGCATCACAGCTCACAGCAACCTCCAACTCCTGGACTCAAGTAAGTCTCCTGCCTCAGCCTCCCAAGTAGCTGGGACTACAGGTGCCCGCCACAACACCTGGCTGGCTATATTTTGGTTGCAGCCATCATTTTTGTTTGGTGGGCCTGGGTTGGACTCAAACCCGCCACCTTAGGTGTAGGTGGCTGGCACCTTAGCCACTTGAGCCACAGGCGCCGAGCCAGTTTCTTCTGTAATTAAGAGTGCATCTGTCACAGTTACTGAACTGGTATGACACAGGACCATTAACTAAAGCCCACACTTTATTCAGGTTTTTTTGTATTTTCCCCTAACATCCTTTTTCTACCCCAAGACCCCATCCAGAATCCCATATAACATTTAATCATCACATCTGTTCAGCCTCCTGTGGGCTGTAACTGTTTCCCCAATTTTGTTTTTGCTTTTTTGGTTTTTTGAGACAGTCTTACTATTTTGCTCTTGGTAGAGAGCTGTGGCTTCACAGCTTACAGCAAGCTCAAACTCTTGGGCTTAAGCGATTCTCTTGCCTAAGCCTCCAGAGTAGCTAGGACTAGAGTACCTGCCACAATGCCCAAGTATTTTTTTTTTGTTATAGTTGTCATTGTTGTTTAGCAGGCCGGGGCTGGTTTCAAACCTGCCAGCCCTAGTGTGTGTAGCCAGCACCCTAACCACTGACCTATGAGCGCTAAACCTGGCTTTCGATGACCTTGGCAGTTTTGAGGACTGGTAAGGATTTTTTTTTTTTTTTTTTGAGACGGAGCCTCAAGCTATCCCCCTGGGTAGAGTGCCATGGCATCACAGCTCATAGCAACCTCCAACTCCTGGGCTCAAGCGAGTCTCCTGCCTCCGCCTCCCAAGTAGCTGGGACCA
>CAUYQV010116392.1:0-23962 GCA_963574575.1 Galagoides demidoff
TGTGGTCCCAGCTACTTGGGAGGCGGAGGCAGGAGACTCGCTTGAGCCCAGGAGTTGGAGGTTGCTATGAGCTGTGATGCCATGGCACTCTACCCAGGGGGACAGCTTGAGGCTCTGTCTCAAAAAAAAAAAAAAAAAAACAGATGAAGTGGGCTCAGCACCTGTGGCTCAATCGGCTAGGGCGCCAGCCACGTACACCTAAGGTGGCAGGTTCGAATCCCCAGCCAGGGCCCGCCAAACAACAATGATGGCTGCAACCAAAAAATGGCCGGGCGTTGTGGCGGGCGCCTGTGGTCCCAGCTACTTGGGAGCTGAGGCAGGAGACTCGCTTGAGCCCAGGATTTGGAGGTTGCTATGAGCTGTGATGCCATGGCACTCTACCCAGGGGGATAGCTTGAGGCTCCGTCTCAAAAAAAAAAAAACAGATGAAGTGGCTTGGCTCAGGTGGCTAGGGGGCCAGCCACATACACCTAAGGTGGTGGGTTTGAATCCAGCCTGGGCCCGCCAAACAACAATGATGGCTGCAACCAAAAACAGCTGGGCGTTGTGGCGGGCACCAGTGGTCCCAGCTACTTGGGAGGTAGAGGCAGGAGACTCACTTGAGCCCAGGAGTTGGAGGTTGCTGTGAACTGTGATGCCATGGCACTCTACCCAGGGGGACAGCTTGAGGTTCTGTCTCAAAAACAAAACAAAACAAAACAAAACAGATGAAGTACTAACATGCTAAAACACGGATGGACAATGGAAACACTGCTAAGCGGAAAAAGCCGGTCTAGGAAAAGACTGTTGCTTTCTGACTAGCAACAGAAAGCAGATTAGAGATAGTCAGGAGTTGGGGAAAGGGGAGTGGAGAGTGACTGCTTAAAGGGCAGGCTCCTCAGGAGTGATAAAAAACCTTTTGGAATTAGAGGTGATGGTCGCACGACACTGCAAATGTACTGAATGCCAGCGAATTGTACATTTTAAAAGGTTAATGTTACACGAATGTCAGCTCAACTTTTTTAAAGGGTGAATAAAGACCTTAAGAGAGTCTGGGGGACAAGACTCAAGGTTTCGGATGCCAGAATAGACAACCTGTTCTCTACTTCCACAGCTCTTGGTCTTTTTTTCTGCCATGATCCTGGACAGGTGACATGGCACAACATATCTATGGGCATATTTAGGAACCTTTTTATCCTTTTTCAGACTGAGTTCACTCAGTTGCCAATGCTAGAGTGCAGTGTTGTTATTACAGCTCAGATCAACCTCAAAGTCCTGGGCTCAAGGGATCCTCCTGTCTCAGCCTCCTAGCTGGGACTATAGGTGCCTGCCACAACACCCAGCTAATTTTTCTATTTTTAGTAGAGATGGGGGGGGGGTCACTCTTGCTACTCCCAGCTACTCAGGAGGCTGCAGGGGGATCACTTGAACCTAGAAGTCTGAGGTTGCTATGAGCTAGGTTAATGCCATGGCACTCCAGCCTGGGCAATAGAGTAAGACCCTGTGTCAAAAACAAAAAAACAAAAAACATAGCCAAGTGTGGTAGTGTGCACCTACAGTCACAGCTACTAGGCAGGCTGAGAGAGGTGGGTCACTTGAACCCAGGAATTTGAGGTTATAGTGAGCTATGATTATACCACTACACCACAGACTGGGCAACAAAGCAGTAGTACCCTGTCTCAAAAAAAAAAAAAAGAAGGCAACTGGAAAGCCTTCCCCAGGAAGATAAACTCCTAAACCAAATTTTTTTTTTTTTTGAGACCTAGTCTCACTCTGTCACCTTGTGTAAAGTGCCATGGTGTCATCATAGCTCACAGCAACCTCAAACTTCTTGCCCCAGCCTCCCAAGTAGCTGGAATTACAGGCATGTGCTTTTATGCTGGGGTCTCGCTCTTCCTCAGGCTGGTCTCAAACTCCTAAGCTCAAGCAATCCACCCACCTTGGCCTCCCAGAGTGCTAGGATTACAGGCATGAACTACCATGCCCAGCCAACCAAACAATTTTAGAGGGGCGATATATTGAAGTGATTAGGAGTATAGGTTCTGGTTCGGCGCCCGTAGTACAGTGGTTACGGCACCAGCTACATACATGAAGGCTGGCAGGTTCGAACCCAGCCTGGGCCAGCTAAATAATGACCACTGCAACAAAAAAAAATAGCTGGGTGTTGCGGCGGGTGCCTATAGTCCCAGCTACTTGGGAGGCTGAGGTAAAAGAATCACTTAAGCCTAAGAGCTGGAAGTTCCTGTGAGCTGTGATGCCACAGCACTGTGAGGGCAACATACTGAGACTCTGTCTCAAAAAAAAAAAAAAAGAAAAAAAAAGACACAAGTTCTGAAGTCAAATAGACCTGGTTTCCAATCTTGGCTCTGTTACAGTGTGACTGTGTAACTACAAGTTATTTAACCTTTCTGAGCTTTGGTTTATTTAATTTGTAAAAGAAAAAATAATACATACTTGACAAAGAGGCTTTGAAGATTAAAATAAGCTATTGTGGGCGGGGTGCAGTTGCTCACCACTATAATCCTAGCACTCTGGGACGCCAAGTCAGGAGGATCCCTTGAGCTCAGGAGCTGCAGCTCCAGTAGTCCCAGCTACTTGGAAGGCTGATGCAAGAGGATCTATTTTTAGTAGAAATGGGCTGGTCTTGAAACTCCTGAGCTCCAGGAGGAGCTGCAGGTGAGGACCTCCCAGGAGTCTCTCTGAAAGCCCATGGTTGGGGCACAAGGACCATATGATACTTATTCTTAAGGCTGTTCTAGGTCTCCCTGAAAACTATTGTGCCTATTGTCAGGCTAGTGTCCTCTATAACCTTTTGCAGTTGGCACACTAAGTCCTGATTGGTATATTGGTAGAATGGTCCCTCCTCCCCAGGTGTGACCAATCACTTGGAACAGAATTCAGATGGGTGATATCAAGATGGAGGCCTACCCATGCCTTTCTCCTCAGAAGAGCTGTTCCTACCTAGCTACCTACTACCAGTTATTAGTAATACCTCAGCACTGTGCTTACACTATGCAGAGCCAGGCCTAGAACTCTAGGTCTCCTTATATAATACTGATTTCTTAACTCTCAGCCAAAGTGGGAGGAACTTTTCATATTTCCAACCTAACAAGTGAAATCTGAGTCTAACTTCTGACAGTGCTCTCATTAACAACTTTCTGTTAGCAAAGAAGTAATAATAAAGACCACCTCGGCTCGGCGCCTGTGGCTCAATCGGCTAAGGCGCCAGCCATGTACACCTAAGGTGGCGGGTTTGAATCCCCAGCCCGGGCCCGCCAAACAACGATGGCGGCAACCAAAAAATGGCCGGGCGTTGTGGTGGGCGCCGGTGGTCCCAGCTACTTGGGAGGTGGAGGCAGGAGACTCACACTTGAGCCCAGGAGTTGGAGCTTGCTATGAGCTGTGATGCTATGGCACTCTACCCAGGGGTACAGTTTGAGGCTCCATCTCAAAAAAAAAAAAAAAGAAGACCACCTCGGCTTCGGTGCCTTGCTCAGTGGTTAGGGCACTGGTCACATGCACCGGGGATGGTGGGTTCGAACCCA
Source organism: Galagoides demidoff (assembly GCA_963574575.1). Taxonomy (NCBI): domain Eukaryota; kingdom Metazoa; phylum Chordata; class Mammalia; order Primates; family Galagidae; genus Galagoides; species Galagoides demidoff. The sequence goes on from CAUYQV010116392.1 coordinate 3,525, forward strand.
GCCAGGGCCTCCTAAAACAACAGTAACAACAATAAAAAAACAACACACAAAAAGAATAAAGACCACCTCCCCATCCTTAGCTCCGACCCAGCATTAGGCCCCAGTCTGCCTTCCCATTTCCCCCATCATGGCCCAGTGCTCCAGTTTTGATGTTCCTACCACTTGCTCATCGACATGGCTGGTGACAAGGGGCCAATCTGTGGGTCTTCCTGTTCTCATGTCCCAACTTCCAATACTATTCATAGGTTTCTGAGGAAAAGCATACCACTCAGGAAATTCTTCCAAGCATAACAAGTTATACAAGTAAGAATAAAGCAAGTGTCCTAAGCAATCATGGGAGGCTACTATGGAATGGTGGAAAATGGGGGAAGACTGCGAGGAAACTCCTGGGCACACCCTCCCAAACTCTTAACTTCCAAATACAGCATGACGGCTGGTTAAGCAGAATTCAGTTTTGTTTTGAGACAGAGTCTTACTCTGTTGCCCTTGGTAGAGTACCATGGCATCATAGCTCACAGCAACCTCAAACTCTTGGGCTCAAGTGATTCTTGTGCCTCAGTCTCCCAGGTACCTGGGACTACAGTGCCCAACAACGCCTGGCTATTTTTAGAGATGGGGGTCTCACTCTTGCTCAGGCTGGTCTTGAACTCCTGAGTTTAGACAATCTAGCCACCGTGGCCTCCCAGAGTGCTGGGTTTGTAGGCGTGAGCCACCATGCCCAGCCCGGAATTCAGTTTAATGTAAGGGGTTAGCTGTTTGAGACCCTAGAGCCTGGAATGTGAACTGTGATGGCGCAGAGCTCTTTTACATTTATGAATGGACAATGAGGCCTTTTCCAATGATGACCTATACCATGAGAACTTCATTGAGAAAACTTCAGGCTGAGTAGGCTGTGGGGAAGCCTGGTGTGCCTCTCCAACACCAACTCTGCCTCCGGTTGGGCCACCAGGTTCCAGGACATTTATAAAACTCACCACCTACCTCTATTTATTCTTACTGTTTAATTTTTTAAACTACCTCCAAATCTTGATGATCCATGTTTTAATGAAATGAAAACTGTGCTTGAAGATATGAAAAAAGCAAGAGGATAAAGGCAGGAACTGTGAAGGAAAAGTGGCTGAGACAATGTTATTATTGGTAGAATCTTACTGCTTCTAGGCTTGGTGCCCATAGCACAGTGGTTACAGTGCCAGCCCCATACACCAAGGGTTGCAGGTTCGAACCCAGCATGGGCCAGCTAAACATCAATGACAACTGCAACAAAAAATAGCCGGGCATTGTGGTGGACGCCTGTAGTCCCAGCTACTTGGGAGGCTGAGGCAAGAGAATCTCTTAAGCCCAAGAGTTTCAGGTTGCTGTGAGCTGTGACGCTACAGTACTTCACCAAGAGCAACATAGTGAGACTATTCCTGGGTCTAATAGTATATAAATCATTACTCTAGTCAAAAAAATTGTGTTTTAATATTGAACAGAAGGTCTTAATTCCATGAAATTAAGGAATAGGTAAGAGTATGTTGGGTTTTGAAGAAACTGCCAAACTGAATACCAAAGTGACTATACCAGTTTGCATTCCCACCAGCAATAAATGTGAGTTCCTGTTACCTCACATCCTTGCCAACATTTGGTATTGTCAGTGGTTTAATTCTGGCCAGAGTATGTTGCAGTGGTGTGCATGTTGTCTCTTGCAAATATTTTCTTCCAGTGTGTAGCTTGACTTCTCATTCTTCTCTCTTCTGCAAGTCTGAAAGAACCGAGTTGGGTTTTTTTTTTTACTTAAACAACAGATTTATTTCTCACAGTTTGAGGCTGGAAGTCGAAGTATCAAGGCACTGGCAGATTGGGTGTCTGGTGAGGTCCTGCTTAGTTTAAAAATACTATGTATCTTCTAACTTAATCTGTTTATGGTAGAGAGCAAAGCTAGCTTTCTAGGGGAAAGGACTGACATTTTGACCATGTTGAGTCTTCCTATCCCTGAACATGGAATAGCTCTCCAATTATTTAGTTCTTTGCTTTCTTTCACCAGGGTTTTGTAGTTTTCCTCATATATATCTCGAATATATTTTGCTAGATTTATACAGTATTCCATTTTTTCAGAGTCGCTAGAGTAAATGACAATGTGTTTTTTAATTTCCATTCCACTTATTCATTGCATTGGTATATAGTATTGCCCCCAAGAATTCAAATGCCCTAGCACTCAAACAACTTGGAATCTGAATAAAAAATTCAAGTAAATTTTGCCCGAAATCCAAACACTGCTTTGGAATCCAAAGGCAACTATTTTTTTTTTTGGAGACAGAGCCTCAAGCTGTTGCCCTGGGTAGAGTGCTGTGGCATCACAGCTCACAGCTACCTCCAACTCCTGGGCTCAAGCGAGTCTCCTGCCTCAGCCTCCCATTGTAGCTGGGACCACAGGTACCCACCACAATGCCCAGCTATTTTTTGGTTGCAGTCATCATTATTGTTTGGCGGGCCCAGGCTGGATTCGAAGCCACCACCTTAAGTGTATATGGCTGGTGCCTTAGCCACTTGAGCCAAAGGCACTGAGCCCCAAATGCAGCTTTGGAATTCAAATGTCTAGCACGTTTTTTGGGTGTATGTTTCCCCAGCACTCGGGCCACCATATGCTTTGTCATTCAGTTCATTGTTAGAAGCTGTAGTGAAGGCATCTCATATGGTTTTCACTGCTGATTTTATGCTTTTATGCCTGTTTTGTGTATTTTTAAAAATATAATAACTAAATGCATTCACCATGGGTCCTAAAAAGTGTAGTGAGGAAAATAAGAGTTGAGATGAAAGCTGTTACAGCTACAATTTAAGTTAAGAAAATCTTTTTTTTTTTGAGACGGAGCCTCAAGCTATCCCCCTGGGTAGAGTGCCATGGCACCACAGCTCATAGAAACCTCTAACTCCTGGGCTCAAGCGAGTCTCCTGCCTCCACCTCCCAAGTAGCTGGCACCCGCCACAATGCCCGGCTATTTTTTGGTTGCAGCCATCATTGTTGTTTGGCAGGCCCAAGCTGGATTCAAACCTACCACCTTAGGTGTGTATGGCTGGTGTTTTAGCCACTTAAGCCACAGGCACCGAGCCAAGTTCAGAAAATCTTATCGCTAAGCATTAAAGTGGTACCCATGTGGCTGATCTCACCATGTTCAATATGTCTAAAGCAAAGAAAAATAAAGAAGCTCTAAAGCAGCTGATGTTGCAAAAGGGGTTATGACACTGACCTCTAGGAGGTCGAAAAGTATAGAAGAGATGGAAAAATTCTTAGTTTGGATTAATGAGAAACAGCTGGCTGGTGATGTGATTTCTGAGATGATAATTTGTGAGAAAGCCAAGGTCCTCCATGATTTAGTGAAAGGCATGCCTGATACTAGCTCAAAAGGAGGAGCCTAAAGCCTGTAGGGTATGGTTGGAGAACTTTAAGAAAAGGACTGTGATCCATAGTGTTGTTATGCCCAGAGAGGCTGCCAGTTCTAATTGCGCAGCAGCAGAGAAGTTTGTAAAAGAGATTAAGGAGTTTGTGAACAGTGAGGGACATGTTTCTTTCTTTCTTTTTTTGAGACAGTCTCAAGCTGTCGCCCTGGGTAGAGTGCCATGGCGTCACAGCTGACAGCAACCTCAAACTCCTCAGCCCAAGTGATTCTCTTGCCTCATCCTTCCAATTAGCTGGGACTACAGGCACCTGCCACAAAGCCCAGCTATTTTTTGGCCCAGGCTGGATTCAAACCTGCCAGCTCTGGTGTATGTGGCTGGTGCTCTAGCCACCTGAGTTAAAGGCGCTGAGCCGAGGGACATGGTTTGAACCAAATGTTCAACTGTGATGAAACAGGCCTTTATAGTTTTAGGTTTTTATATTTTTAATTTTATTAATTTACATTTTTATTCAAATATTACTTGTTAACATTTTACCTTAAATCCAGTGTATTTACTGTTAAAATCATTTTGAAAATTTGAGTTTGTGGGACCCCAGAAACAGATTAATCCAGTTTCTATTATTCTAAAAGGGAAAAATTATATTGGAACTTGAATGATTTGGAACTCGAAGGGGGTTCTAGAACAGAGTAAATTCAGATTCCAAGGTATCACTGTAAATGAAATCAATTCTCTTCTGTATCCTGCAACCTTGCTATATTCACTTATTCTAGTTTTCTTGTCAATTCTTCCAGATTTTCTATGCTGATTATCACATCATCTATGAAGTTTTTTGTTTATTTTTACATTTCAATTTTTTTCTTTAAAAGGGGTGAGTTGTGTACAGGGAGGTTAAATGCTTTATAGACAAGAAAACAAAAACTGCGCTAGAACCAACATATTCATCATCACCATCTTCTTCTTCATCTTCCTCCTCTTCATCTTCCTCATCGTCCTCCTCTTTCTTGCTTTTTTCAGCCTTGACGACTCCCTTTTTCACTGCATCAGGCTTTCCTTTAGCTCAGTATGCAGCAATATCCTTTTTGTATTTTTCCTCCAGCTTTGCAGCCTCCTTTTCATAAGGCTGCTTGTCATCCGCTGCAGTGTTACTCCACATCTCTCCCAGCTTCTTTGCAACATCACCAATGGATAGGCTGGATGTTCTCTTTTGATTTTTGGGTGATACTCAGAACAGAACAAGAAAAAGGCCGAAGGAGGCCTCTTGGGTGCAGTGGGATCCTTGAACTTCTTTTTTGTTTCCCCTTTAGGAGGGATATAGGTTTCCATTTCTCTTTCATAACAGGCCTTGTCCGCCTTTGCCATATCTTCACATTTTCCTTTCTCTTTACCAGACATGGTCTTCCACCTCTCTGAGCACTTCTTAGAAAACTCTGAGAAGTTGACTGAAGCATCTGGGTGCTTCTTCTTGTGCTCCTCCTCCCGACACGTTTGCACAAAGAATGCGTATGATGACATTTTGCCTCTCAGCTTCTTAGGATCTCCTTTGCCCGTGTTTAATTATTTTTCCTCAGCGAGGCACAGAGTCGCCCAATGCCTGTCCGGCTCTCACTTGACCCGGCACTGTCTCTATGGAGCTCAATGTACTGCAATGGCTCCCTCTATGAAGTTTGATTTCTTCCTTCCCAAGCTGTGGACACTTCCTTTTCTTGTCTTCCAGTACAATGTTGAAAAAGAGTGATAAGAAGGGACTTCCTTGCCTTCTTCCCAATCTTAGTGGAAAAGCAAGTTTCTCACTATTAAGTATAATATAATAGTATTGGCTGCAGGTTTTTTGTAGCTTTTTTTTTTTTTTTTTTTTTATAAAGCATCCCACTCTGCTACCCAAGCTAGAATGCCTAGCCCACAGCAAGCTCAAACTACTGGGTTGAAGTGATCCTCCTGTCTCAGCCTCCTGAGCAGCTGGGACTACAGGCACCCACCACCACACCTCCACCCCCACTAATTTTTCTATTTTTAATAGAGACAGAGTCTCACTCCTGCTCAAGCTCGTCTTGAACTCCTGAGCTCAAGCAATCCTCCCACTTTAGCCTCCCAGAGTGCTAGGATTATAGACATGAGCCATCATACCTGGCTGTTTGTTGACATTCTTCATCAAGTTAAGTAAGTTCCCCTCTATGCGTATTTAACTGAGATTTCTTTATCCCGAATAGATGTTGAATTTTGTCAAATGACTTTTCTGCATCTATTTATAAGATCATGTAACTTTTCTTCTTTTGCCTACAGATGTGATTGATTATATTAATTGATTTTCAAATGTCTAGTTAGCCTTGTACACCTAGAAAAAATAGACGTATTATTTTCTTTACGCATTGTTGGAATCAATTTGCTAATTTTTTTTTAGGATTTCTGCATCTATGTTCATTAGCAATATTGATCTATGGTCTTCTTGAGATGTCTTTGGTTTTGGTTATTAGGGTAATACTGATCTCAGAATGAGTTAAGTATTCCCTGTACTTTTACTTTCTGGAAGACATTGTACAGAGTTGGTATAATTTCTTCCTTAAATGTATGTTCAGATTCATCTGTGAAACCATCTGGGCCTGGTGCTGTTCTAAAAGATTATTAATTTTTGATTTGATTTCTTAAATAGATGTAAGACTTCAGATTTTCTGTCTCTTCTTGTGTAAGTTTTGGCAGATTGTGTCACTCAAAGAATTGGTCTGTTTCACCTAGGTTATCAAATTCAGGGGCATAGAATTGTTCCTAATGTTCTTCTATTATCCTTTTAATGTCCATGAAATCTGTAGTAGCTCTTAATTGCGATATTAATATCTTCTCTCCCTCTGTTTTTTTGTTAGCATGACTTAGTAGTGGTTCTCAACTTTCCTAATGCCTCAATGTATTTTCATTGTTACAAAGGGGTTGTGACCCAGAGGTTGAGAACCGCTGACTTAGAGGCTTATAACTGTATTAATCTTTCTAGCTTTTGATTTTGTTGATTTTCTCTATTAATTTCCTGTTTTCAATTTCATTGATTTCTGTTCTAATTTTCATTATTTCTTTTCTTCTGCTCTTAAAATTTAATTTACTAGTCTTTTTTTTTTTTTTGCAGTTTTTGGCCGGGGCTGGGTTTGAACCCACCACCTTTGGCATATGGGCTAGGTGCCCTGCTCCTTTGAGCTATAGACATCACCCTAATTTACTAGTCTTTTTTCATAGTTTCTTTCTTTTTTTCTTTTTTTGAGACAGAGCCTCAAGCTGTCACCCTGGGTAGAGTGCTGTGGCATCACAGTTCACAACAACCTCCAACTCCTGGGCTCAAGCGAGTCTCCTGCCTTAGCCTCCCAAGCAGCTGGGACCACAGGCACCCACCACAACGCCGGGCTATTTTTTGGTTGCAGCCATCATTGTTATTTGGCGAGCCTGGGCTGGATTTGAACCCACCACCTTAGGTGTATATGGCTGGCACTTTAGCCACTTGAGCCATAGGCGCTGAGCCTTTTCATAGTTTCTTAAGGAGAAGTTTAGGTTATTGATATTAGATCTTTCTTCTCTAATATACACATTCAGTGCTATAAATTTCCCTCTAAGCACTGCTATCACTGTATCCCACATATTTTTGATAGTTATATGTAGTTCAAAATATTTATGTTGAGATTTCTTCTTGACCTATGTGTTATTTGAAAGTGTGTTGTTTAATCTCCTCACATTTGAGGATTTTCCAATTATCTTTCTGTTACTGATTTCTAGTTTATTTTATTTTATTTTTGAGACAGAGCCTCAAGCTGTTGCCCTCGGTAGAGTGCCATGGCGTCACACTGCTCACAGCAACCTTCAACTCCTGGGCTTATGTGATTCTTTTGCCTCAGCCTCCCAAGTAGCTGGGACTACAGGTGCCCGCTACAATGCCTGCGTATTTTTTGGTTGCAGTTGTCATTGTTGTTTTGGCAGGCCCGGGCTGGATTCAAACTTGCCAGCTCTGGTGTATGTGGCTGGTGCCTTAGCCACCTGAGCAACAGGCAGTGAGCCTGATTTCTAGTTTAATTCCATTGTGGTCCAAAGACAGACGTATGATATCATTTTAAACTTGTTCGGGTGTGTTATGACCCACAGTGTGGTCTATACTTTGAGAAGAATGTGTAATCTGCTGTCATTGACGTAGTCTATAGATGTTAATTATGTCCAGTTGATTGATGGTGGTGCTGGAGCTCAATTATGTCTTTACTAATTTTCTGCCCACTGGTAAGTCCATTTCTGAAAAAGGAGTGTTGAAGTTTTAAACTTTAACAGTAGATTCATCTACTTATTTCTCCCTGCAGTTCTTTCAGATTTTGCCTCACAGTTTGACACTCCATTGACTGGTGTGTTCATGTTAAGGATTATTACCAAATCTATCTTCTTAGATTTGGTTCCTTTATCATTATGTAATGCCCTTCTTAATATCCCTGATAAGTTTTCTTGCCTTGCAATCTGCTCTATCTAAAATTAATATATCTACTTCTGCTTTTTTTTTTTTAGAGACAGGGTCTCACTTTATCGCTCTTAGTAGAGCACTGTGGTGTCACAGTTCACAGCAACCTTCAACTCCGGGGCTTAGGCAATTCTCTTGCCTCAGCCTCCCCAGTAGCTGGGACTACAGGCGCCCACTACAACGCCCAGCTATATTTTTGTTGCAAGTTTGTCCGGGGCTGGGTTCAAACCCGACACCCTCGGTATATGGTGCAGATGCCCTACCCACTGAGCCACAGGCGCTGCCCCCTGCTTTCTTTTTATTAGTGTTAGCATGGTATATTTTTCTCCATCCCCTTACATTTAGTCTATATGTGTCTTTATATTTAAAGTGGATTTCTTATAGAGAACATATAATTGGGTTTTGCTTTTGGATCTACTCTGACAATCTCTGTCTTTTAATTGATTTATTTAGATTATTCACATTTAAAATGATTGGTAATAATAGTCAATTATCATCTACAATATTTTTTATTGTTCTCCACTCTTTTCCAGCTTTTTGTAGTTTTAATCAAGCATTTTAATGATTCCATTGTCTCCCCTGTTCATATATAAGTTGTCCTTTTTTTTACTTTTAGTGGCACCATAGAGTTTACAGTATACACAATATACATTTACAACTAATCCACTTCCACTTTCCAACACTATACCATTTCACAGATAACCCAAGTACCTTTTAATATTCCTAATCCCTCCCTCTCATCCTTTTTATCATTGCTGTCAGTCATTTCACATATATATAAGCAGTATACATAAACATTAAGCATACAAAATTGAATACTGTTATTTTTTTAAATTTTATTTCTTGGAGACAGGGTCTCACTCTGTTGCCCAAGTGAGAGTGCAGAGGCATCATCATAGCTCATTGCAACCTCAAGCAATCCTCCTGCATCAGCCTCCCAAAGCTGGGACTACAGGTGCACCATGCCATGCCCAGCTAATTTTTCTATTCTTTTTTGTTTGTTTGTTTTGTAAAGATGGAATCTCACTAGCCTAGGCTGGTCTCAACTCCTGGCCTAAAGCAATCCTCTTACCTCAGCCTCTCACAGTGGTGGGACTACAGGCATAAGCCACCATGCCTGACCTAATATTATTTTGAACAAACTGTTATCAGTTAGATCAACGAAGAAGAAAAATAAAAAGGTTTTATTTTACCTTCACTTATTCATTTTTCCTTCTTTATGCAGATAGATCCAAGTTACTGACCTAAATTTTCCTTCTCTCTAAAGAACTACTTTTAACATTTCTTGCAAAAGAGGTCTACTAGTAACAAATTCTCTCAATTTTTTTCTCTCAACAGTTAAATATTTCACTCCTCTCTTTTCTGTCTATCTCCTTTTTTGAGACAGAGTCTCACTCTGTTGCTCCAGGCTAGAGTGCCATGGTGTTAACCTAGCTCACAACAACCTCAGACTCCAGGGTTGAAGCAATCCTCCTCCCTCGGTCTCCTGAATAGTTGGGACTACAGGCATGAGCCAATGCACTTGACCTCCACTCTCTTCTTGCTTGTATGGTTTCCAAGTTTCTGAGAAATCAGACATGATTTTTTCTTTTTTTTTAATAGCGACAGGGTCTTGCTCTGTTGCCCAAGCTGAAGTTCAAGGGATTCCCCGACCTTAGTAGGGGGCAGAGTCTTACTCTGTTACCCAGGCCAGAGTGCTGTGGTGTCTGCCTAGCTCACAGCAACCTAACTCCTGGGTTCAAGTGACCCTCCTGCCTCAGCCTCCCAAGTAGCTGGGACTACAGGCACCTGCCACAACACCTGGCTCAATTTTCTATTTTTAGTAGAGACTGTGTCTTGCTCTTGCTCAAGCAGATCTCGAACTCCTGAGCTGAAGTAAGAAGGCTGAAGCAGTCCTTCCCCTCGAACTCCTAGAGTGCTAGGATTACGGACATGAACCACCACACCCAATGTGTTAAATTTTTTGTAGAGATGAGATCTGACCATGTTGCTCAGGTTGATCTGGAACTTCTAGCCTCAAGCAATCCTCCTGCCTCTGCCTGAGTAGCTGGGACTACAAGCACACTCCAAAATGCCTGGCCACTTTGTTCTATTTTTAGTAGAGACAAGGTCTCACTCTTACTCAGGCTCCTCTTGAACTCTTGAGCTAAATCAATTCTTTTGATATTTACTGTGAGGACCCAGTGGGGCTCTTGGATTATAGGCCTAAGCCACCATGCCCTGCCCTAACGTTTTTATTCTGCTTTTCTTTAGTTTGAATATGATCTGCCTAGTTTTAGTGATTTGGGTTTTGTTTTTTGTCTTGGGTTTTTCTGAGGTATTTATCCTGCTTGATGTTTTCTGAGCTTCCTGGATGGTTGGCTCAGTGTTTGACATTAATTTAGGGACAAATGTCGTCATGTTGTTTCCAATATTGCTTCTGTTCCTTTTGTTTCCTCCTGGTATTCTATTATGCATATTTATACCTTTTGTAGTTGTACCAAGGTTCTTAGATATTTGTCCTTCTTTTTTTAGTCTTTCTTCTGTGATTTCAGTTTTGAAAAGTTGTGTGTGGGGGTTTGGGCTGTTTGTTTTTGAGACAGTGTCTCGCTCTTGTTCAGGCTGCTCTCCAACTCCTGAGCTCAGGAGATCCACCTGCCTCAGCCTCCCAGAGAACTAGGATTACAGGCATGAGTCACTCTACGCCTGGACTCAGTTTCGTAAGTTTCCATTGTTATATCCTCAAGGTCGGAAGTTCTTGCCTTAGCTTTATCTCATCTACTAAAGAGTCCATCAAACTCTTTTTTCATTTGTTACAGGAGTTTTGATCTTTAGTGTTTCTTTCTTAGAATTCCCTTCTCTCCACTTATGTTATCTTTCTTGCATATTGTCTAGTTTTTCTTTTTCTTTTTTTTTTTTTTTTTGAGACAAAGCCTCAAGCTGTCCCTCTGGGTAGAGTGCCGTGGCATCACAGCTCACAGCAACCTCCAACTCCTGGGGTCAAGCAAGTCTCCTGCCTCCACCTCCCAAGTAGCTGGGACTACAGGTGCCTGCCACAACGCCTGGCTATTTTTTTTGGTTGCAGTCATCATTGTTGTTTGGCAGACCTGGGCTGGATTCGAACCCACCACCTTAGGTATATGTGGCTGGTGCCTTAGCCACTTGAGCCCATATTGTCTAGTTTTTCCATTAAAAGCTTTTCCTGGCCTGATAATTCTAACCTTTCTTTCATGTCTGACCCTGGTTCTGATATTTGTTTGTTTTCTTTTTTTTTTCTTCTTTTTTTGAGACGGAGCCTCAAGCTATCCCCCTGGGTAGAGTGCCATGGCATCACAGCTCCTAACAACCTCCAACTCCTGGGCTCAAGCAAGTCTCCTGCCTCCGCCTCCCAAGTAGCTGGGACCACAGGCGCCTGCCACAACGCCCGGCCATTTTTTGGTTGTAGCCATCATTGTCGTTTGGCGGGCCCGGGCTGGGGATTCGAACCTGCCACCTTAGGTGTACGTGGCTGGCGCCTTAGCCAATTGAGCCACAGGCACCGAGCCATTTGTTTGTTTTCAAACTGTGTTTTTCCCTTGTAGTATGCCTTGTGATTTTTTTTGTTGAAAGGTAGACGTGATGTAGTGGGTAAAAGGAATTGTGAAGCAGCCTTCAGTGAAGAGATGGTAAGGTGAGTGGGTAGCAGATGCATTCTGTATCCTATCCAGATCTCAGTGTTTTAGGGTGCCTCCTGACTGTGAGCGCCACCAGAATCCTCAGTACTCCCCACTTTAGATAGGACAGGATGATTGGAGCAGGCTGGAGTTGACTTAATTCCCTTTCCCCAGGTAGCTCAGGCTCTTGTAAAATAATTTCTTCTGAGGCAGGCCTCTTTAATGACAGAATGCTCTGGTGTACTCAAAATGCTTATGTCCCCTTCCCCCTGCTAGAAGCACAAGGGATTTTTCTCTGACATTCACTGTAAGGACCTGGTGGAGCTCCTAGAGGTAAACCTCCAAAAGCAGGATGGCGGCAAGGGTTGGCTCCCCCTGGAATTTTTTTTTTTTTTGCAGTTTTTTGGCCAGGGCTGGGTTTGAACCTGTCACCTCTGGCATATGGGGCCAGGCGCCCTACTCCTTTGAGCCTCCTTTGGAAACGGGCTCCACCTTCCTCCCCTGGAGTTTTTTAACCCTGAGACTTCTCCACAATGAGCCTCCAGCAATTTGTCAATTACAGTTTCGATTTTCCAATCCAGACCCTGGTTTCTGCTTAGATAATTTGTGATTCTATTTTCCTGTCTCTCCAATTTTGGGGACAGCATTTTTCCCTGTGAACTTCTTTCCCTGAGGAATCTAAGAAGACTTGTTGATTTCTCAGTTTGTTCAGCTTTTTACTTATTGAGATGAAGTGACAGAGCTTCTGAGCTCTTTATATGCTAGACTAGAAGTAGTTTTTTTGTTGTTTTTTTTTTAGAGACAGTCTCATTTTATTGCTCTCGGTAGACTGCCATGGCATCACAGCTCACAGCAACCTCCAGCTCTTAGGCTTAAGCGATTCTCTTGCCTCAGCCTCCTGAGTAGCTGGGACCACAGGTGCCCACCACAACGCCCAGCTATTTTTTGCTGCAGTTTGGCCAGGGTTGGGTTTGAACCCGACACCCTTGAAATATGGGGCCGGCACGCTACTCACTGAGTCACAGGTGCTGCCCTAAAATCAACGTTTTTTAATTTTTAAATTTTCGAGACAAGGTCTCACGCTGTTGCCCAGGGTAGAGTGCAGTGGCATGCCCATAGCTCACTGCAGCTTCTAACTCCTGGGGTCAAGTGATTTCCTACCTTAGCCTCCCAGAATATAAACCACTGAGCCTAAAATAAACTTTTTAAACTATAATTTATGTGCAATAAAATGTATCCACTTTACACAAACAGTTCCGCAAGTGTTGACAAACACACATGCTTATATTGCCTCAGTTATTTTTTAAGCTTCCTAGGTGATCTTGTTTGCAGCCAGGGTTTTGTCATTCTTAGTTGCCAGCTGAGTCATTCTGGGGACTACCAGTTCTGGGGTCATTCACTTATTTCTGGGCTTTGGTTTCTCCACCTCTTGTTCCTAGTGGAGCGTCTGTAAATGACACCCTACCACAGGGTCCCAGTGTTCTGATTCCTAGAGTCATGGAATCAGGTGCTAAGTGAAGACAATGTATTTAAATAGGTTACACATCTATTGCGTCTGTTCCCATTTCCCTGCCCTTTTCTCAACTTTTGCTGCCCATGGGCTGTAAGCACACCTTGCCTCTCAGTGCCCACCCTAGCTGGGGAACACAACAGCGGCCTCTCCTTCCTTGTTCCCTCTGTCTTCAGCCTCCCTCACCTCCATCTAAGTCCGATGCATCACTTAAATCCCAGTTCAAATCCCATACCTAACACAAAGCCTTCCTCCTTCCTCCTGTATGCTAGATTTCATTTCTAGTGAGGGTGGTTTCTTTTTCTTTTTCTTTTTTTTTGAGACAGAGTCTCACCGTGTCACTTTCCATAGAGTGCTATGGCGTCACAGCTCACAGCAACCTCAAACTCTTGGGCTTAGGCGATTCTCTTGCCTCAGTCTCCCAAGTAGCTGGGACAATAGGCGCCCATCACAATGTCCAGCTATTTGGGGGGGGGGTTGTAGTTGTCGTTGTTTTGGCAGGCTCCGGGCTGGGTTTGAACCCACCAGCTCTGGTGTAGGTGGCTGGCACCCTACCCACCGAGCTACAAGCACCGAGACTGTGAGGGTGGTTTCTGAGTGCTGGAGAGAACAGGTCAAGGTATGCACTACGTTTGATGTGTGTATCTTCTCTGTGCAAGAACACCATAGAAGAGAGCTCACACTTCTTTGTATTTCCTGCTGCCCGCAAACACCACGCACTTCAATGTTTATTGGCTGGACCTAAGTGCACAGAATGTGTACCACTAGAAAGTCTGGGCTATTCACAACTGGGAGCAATTTTGTATCCTCCATCCCTAAACAGGTTTTTCATTTTCTCCTCTTTCCTCTCTACCTCACTGTCTCCTTCCTTTTCCCTTTTCCCTGGCCTAATCCTTGGACCAGTGTGGGCCCCAGGGGGCATTTTGGTCATTGTCTAGTGATGTATTACCTCATCTCTCCAGCACTCTTCATTCCTGGGCTCATCATGTCTGGAGAGAAAATGTACACCTGGTTCTCTACCGTGGCTGCCCATCAGAGTCACCTGGAGGCTGATGCTTAGTTTTCTCTCTTCTCAAAGCTAATTGGTTTACTTGAGGTACTGGCATGAATAATTCTTAAAGCTAGAGTCCTTAAAACTCCTCAGCTACTCAAATGTGTAGCCTGAAAACCACTGAGAAAGATCAGGATTTCAAAGCCTCAGCCTTCTTAGCTGAGGGTGATGGCCCCAGAGATAACCATGGAACATGGCATGTGCCAACAGAATGCCTCGGGGTGGAGTAAGGACAGGTGCTTCATATCTCTAACATCTCAACCCCAGAATGACCATCTCTGACAAACTAAAGTCAGCACCCTGGGGAAGGTAGGGAGGGGAGATGTATTAATAGAGGATGCTAAGAGCAAGGAGGCAGAGTGTCCGTGAAACAGGAGTCATGTGTTCTTATAGGGCTGAAGAAAGATGAGAAGAGGTAATACAGGAAAATTAGCTGCTACAGGATTAGTGCTCAATCAATGTCAGCTTTTATGCAGATACAGCGCTTTTATATTCAAATTATTTGCACAGAAGAAATAGCAAGTAGAATTAATTCCATTTTATGCATTGGGAGACAGAAGTTTAGACAGATGAAGTAATTTTCCTGCCTTTCCATCCCACCCCCGACCCCTAACCCGACAGTCCAGCTCACTATGCAAGTCAACCTGCCCTCCATCTGGGCAGGGCAATGGCTAGAGTAACCTCTCTGAACTTCAGGTTTCTCACCTGTAAAATGGAAAATACTATTTCCATTGTGAGGATCAAATGAGATCACAGGTGCCAAGTGGCTGAGCCATTATTATGCATCTCTGGGTAGCCCTGGTCACCCTGCTGACTGAGCTACTTGTTTTTCTCCTCCTTATCTAATCCCCCAGGCTACTTGTCCTTAGTCTGTAAACTCCATTTTTTAATTAATCACTACTTAAAGGGAACATACAGCTAAAGGAAGATACAGGATGGTTTAAAGAATAAAACCCTATTGATGGCTCACGCCTGTAATTCCAGCACTCTGGGAGGCCAAGGCAGGTGGATTGCCTGAGCTCACAGGTTCAAGACCAGCCTGAGCCAGGGCGAGATCCTCTTCTCTATAAATAGCCAAACATTGTGGTGGGTGCCTGTAGTCCCAGCTACTCAGGAGGCTGAGGCAAGTGAATCACTTGACCCTAGGAGTTTGAGGCTGCTGTGAGCTATGATACCATTGCACTCTATTGAGGGCAACAAAATGAGACTCTATCTCAAAAAAAAAAAAAAAAAAAAAAGAATAACACCTGTCACCCGTGTGCACTCAACAAGTAGACATGATCAATTCCTTTGAAGCCCTTTGTCTCTCTCTGCAATCACATATCCCTATTTCTCTCCCTAGAAATAACCACCTTCCTGAACTTGGTTTCCTTGACTTTCTTTTTACTGAATACAGATGAATCCCAACAGCTACTTTTCTTTTCTTTTCTTTTTTTTTTTTTTTTTTGAGATAGGGCCTTAAGCTATCCCCCTGGGTAGAGTGCCATGGCATCAAAGCTCACAGCAACCTCCAACTCCGGGGCTCAAGCGAGTCTCCTGCCTCTGCCTCCCAAGTAGCTGGGACCACAGGCGCCCGCCACAACACCCGGCTATTTTTTGGTTGCAGCAGTCATTGTTGTTTTGGTGGGCCCAGGCTGGATTCGAACCTTCCACCTTTAGGTGTATATGGCTGGCGCCTTGAGCCACAGGCACCGGAGCCAGCTACTTTTCATTTTTTCATCTTTATCAATGTCCCAAGAATAATGAACTTTATAGGCACTCAATATAGGTTGGATAAGTGAAGGAATGGTTGCCCCAGCAGAACTAGAATCAGAACTGGGATTTTGATTTCTTAGCTTTTTAACCTTGAACAAGATACTTTGAGCCTCAGTTTCCTCGTCTGGAAAAGAGAGCAGATACCCGAGTAGATTCAATGCTCCCCCGGTTCTTTTCCAGCACAGTCTAGGATTAACCCAGGAGATATTTCCTGGGGATGGGGCCTGGCATTCATCAATGACTATAGCAAGCTGCCGCAGAGTGATTTCAGAGCTACCCAGCTGGTCTGCTGTGGCTCACTGGTGGCTTCAAACAGGTAATAGACACACCAAAGCATCAACCCTGTGAGCCCCAGGGGTAGCAGAACATGAATATTGCCTTCATCTAGCCACAAATACCTTTATCTCTTTATCCCCCTGTGTGAAACAAATATTGTCTTTTCTTGTCATTTTCTGTGTCAACAGAAAAGAGGTTGAGAAGCCTTAAACTAGCTATTAGCTGGATGTTGGATTCAGCCTATAAATCCGGGGCAGGCTGGAGATGCTGTCTTCTCCCTGCCTGCTGGGGTACCATATCAGGTAAGCTACAAAGCCAGCTGGAGAGAGGACATGGAGGACAGAGTCATTTTAATGCAAGGAGAAAGGAAGCCTTGGGGAAAGTGGAAGCCTCCAGGCCTGCCCCTCTGTGCAGCTGAGGCAGAGGCAGGAACCTGCCCCAACCGTGGCCCTGAAAAGCTCCCTGCATGGAGACTTAGGGCTCCCCATAGCCGTCCCAGCCAAGCTGCCTGGGCCCAGCCACAGCTGTTGGCAGGGAGTCTCCAGGTCTAAAATTAGCCTCCAGCTCTCCACCCAGGCAGCTCCACCACGCACGCTGGCAGACCGGGTCCTGCGGTGAGGTAATGACTGGGGCCTGTCTGCCCTGCCTCAGGACGGCACAAACCAAAGTCCAGCTTTCCCACCATGGCCAGCCTCTGCTGGGCACCACAGAAGCCAGTAGAAGACAGAGCATGTGTTTGTGAGGAGCTGGACTTTTGCTTTGCTTTGCTTCTGCTTTTCCTCCACATCCGCACCCCTGGGGTACACTTTGTCCTTTCTGTAACTCAGCACACCAAGGAAAGGAAAATACACTAGTAAAAGGGCTTAGGATGTGCCAGGTTTTCAACTGGCCACCACAACCTTGTGAGGTCCGGATCGTTATTCCCATTACACAGAACGCCATGGGGATGCTCATTAAATTAGCTGGCAGGCACCCTAGGAGAGGGAATCCAATACCACCATCCTTCTTTAGGAGAGGAGGTCTGCTTCCTGGAGAGGTACCTTCAGCAAGAGCTCCCTCCCCAAGGCAGGGTCATGACTCACTGACTCCCACCTCTCCTTCCCTCAGACTGACAGTCTGGTCAGGAGGCCTGTGGCAGGAGCTGCCAAAATAAGCAGCCAATTCCACGGCCATCCCTGGGCAGAAGTCCCTCCCACCCCCGCTAAGCACATAGCCGTGTTTATGTGATGGCTGCCCGGCAGGCAGGGAAGGGTGGGGTTGAGGCTGGGTGAAGCTGGCTCGGAAGTGAGATGAGGAGGCTAAGATGACAGTGGTCACCAAGGCCTGGGGAGTGCCCCCAAATCACTGAGCCTTTCCAGCCAGAAGCACCCCAGAAAGGCCTCTCTAGGATAGTCACCCACAGTGCACCCAACCTCAGCCCCTCCCCCTCCCAGCCTTACCTAGGGGCCTACCCTTTCATCCCAGGTGAGTTGGGGACAGAGTGCAAGAAGGGGACAGGGAGGACAGGCCTGTGTCAGGAGAGGAGCGGGCTGGCCCACCCAGTCCTATGGGACTGAGACGGCAGGTCGCACGGCTATGCAGACCCAGGTGTTTTCTTAGAGACTCACTTCTACTTCCAATTCAGAATCCTCAGTTCTGAGGCAAATACATTTTCTTTGGGACCAATGTCAGAATCAGGAGACTTCCAGAACCATATAGTCAAGCCTCCTGCATTTACAAAAAAGCAAGCTGGCTTGGTGCCCATAGCTCAGTGGGTAGGGCGCTGGCCACAAATACCTAGGCTGGTGGGTTCGAACCTGGTCCTGGCCTACTAAACAGCAATGACAACTGCAACAAAAAAATAGCCGTGTGTTGTGGCAGGTGCCTGTAGCATTGAGAGGCTGAGACAAGAGAATTGCTTAAGCCCAAAAATCTGAGGTTGCTATGAGCTGAGACGCCATGGCACTCTACTGAGGGTGACATAGTAAGACTGTCTCAAAGAAATAAATAAACAAAAAAGAAAGTTGAGGCCCAGAGGGCAGAACTGACTTGCTTAAAGTCCTGGAGCCAGTTCACATAAGCACTCAGACTGGAACCCACATCCCCTCTCAACCCAAGGTTCTTATCCCTAACCATGTGCTTAAAAAAGATTTATGCTTGCCCCCCCCCACCCAAAAAATGGTCAGTTCTAAATATAAGTCCCCATCTTGGTTGCTACTTGTAACAAACTCCAGGATCCATTGCACTTATATGTGGTAAAAACTTCAGCGACTATAGACAAATTACCCAACCACTGAGGGCCTCAGTGTGAACATGCCAGTGACCCTGGGTTCTCCTCCAGCCCAAATACCAGTGATTCTGTAACGTGGCTTCCACCCTCCTTATCCAGCTATAGCAGATCTCGACTGATTACACAAGGCATGGTGACTCTCCCTGCTCCTTGGCTGCTTCTCACATCTCATCCTCTGGACTTCCCATCTGCCCTTGACAGAGTTGCTCACCTTCTCCCTTATCAAGATCCCACAGAATAGGATCCCTGCCCCTTCACTTCCCTAACCGGTTCACTTTGTCTCCCTAATCATCTACTTGTAGGCAGCTGGAGGTCTCTTCAGGGGACCTTCTTTTACTGCTGATGACCAGATGTAAAGCCCCACTGCCCCTACCCAGCTTTGGCAGAGCAAGGAACATCAACTTACTGTTTAGAATAGGGCTCTGGGCAGGGTGGAATAGTGATACCATCAAAGCCATAGCCTCAGCAAGAGTAAAGCAACAGAGAAAGTCTAGAACATATCCTGTGGCCCAATGAGCCTCTGAACCATCCTGTATCCCTTGCCTATTGCTGAGAATCAGAACACTTCTGCAAGCCTTCCTCTGCTTCAGCAACATGATGGGTGGACTTAATAGGTTTGGGCCTGCCAGCTCCCTCTTGCCTCAGGCTGTATAAAGGGGGCTGTATTTTTGCCTTCCCAGTGAACTCTAGGATTCATCATGGTAAAGGGGTGTCATTTCCCACCTCACTGCTCCCTGCAACACCCTCCCAGATGGGTAGAATAGGACCAAACTTCCTTCAGGAAGAAAAGAGGTAACAACCTCTGATCCTAAATGTGACTGCAGCTCTGTGTTCCTGGGAAGAGGTTCTATGGGAAAACAAGGTATCATTGTTCTCCCCCACCTTCCACTCCTTCCCTCACATGACTGGTTTACAAAAACCCTGCCAAATGGAGAAAGTCTTCACTACCCTGGAACTTTCCAAACCTTCTTAGAGATGTAAAGGATCAGAAAAACAAAGAAAAATGCCAAAAGTTGCTAAAATAAATAACTTCAGTGGTCTATTTCTAAATATACCAAGTGTAATCAATTTAAGCAAACCAAGTTATGTATAATGTTTATCTTGCTAAACTAACCAAAACAATTACCTTAGACTTGTTAAGGGTGTTAAAAATATTTCGTAATTGTTTCCATAAAACATCACAATATATTTCTATTTCTTAGAAATTTGAACCTCCCTATTCTTTTTTGTATCAGCAAGTACCTTGGGCAACCTATACCCATTTCCTTTTCCCAAAGTGGTATATGTCAACTTCCAGGGTGACAGTCCTTACTTCAACGTTTCCCCATAACAGTCACGTGGCAATTCCTAAGTAACATATTAAAGCTTCACACTGCAGAATGTTCCTTATACAAACATTTTTCCAATTTTCATGCATCACAGCAAAGCTGAATTCTTATTCAACATGCTAAATCAAGCTTGAATATTATTTTTTCACCTCTCTGTAATCTTCCAAACGTGTCCTGAACCTACTTGTTGCCATCTCCCTGGAATTTTTCTTCAATTTGTCACCCATTTCATCTTTTACCCCCACACGGAATTGCTAGTGATGAACTTACTTCCGTTTGCTAATGAGGACTAGAATTATAAAAATACCAACCCTCATCAGCTTGTATCTTTCTACACAGAGGAAAGAAAGCACGTTTTAAATATGTTATGCCTCTTTCTACCAAAGGGCTCCACAATTCATCTGTTCCAGGATTCTTCTGATTTTAAATAAACTTCTACTCATTATTTCCCATCCATCCCCAATTCAGGAAGGTGAAATCGGAAATCATGACTCGCTCTACACTGGAATGGGCTCTGTTCTCAGTACGGGAACATGGAAAATGGTGTGGGGGGGCCAAAAAGCGTGACAAGAATAAAGACCCTTGATTTTACCCAAGGCAGTGTGTGCTCCCCAGTCTTCCCCTCCCCCGAAGCACACTTGCGAGATTTTCAAAAAATTATGTACCCCACCCTGTTTGCCCACATCCTGTTTCAGAAAAACCCCCCAAAGCAATCATAGCCAATTTCCCGCTTAATTATTTTCCTTGCAGTTATCAGTTCTTTGTTTAAGACTC